>PVIH01010151.1:0-13378 GCA_004025045.1 Sigmodon hispidus | reverse complement strand
GTCTGCTTCCTCAAAAACTTAATAACCTGACCTTAATTCCTGTAGTGATTCCCATGGTGAAAAGAGAATACTGACTCTCACAATTTATTCTATGTGCTGTGAAACACATGCACAGACTCACACACACTCCCTTAAATACACAATAAATAAAGTGATTAAAAATTTCAATAAATGAAATATTTTAAGTAAATGATCATGTTCACTAAATTCCAGGAAGCTAAAAAAAACAAGTTTATGCACAGAGGAAAACTCAATTTTCAAGATTTTTCATGAATGATTGTGCCTATTTTATTACCTAGTGAAAATTAAGAAGCAACAATTCTAAATGAAAGGCCATTGTGATGTATTGTTGGATGACATTCACTATGCATGGGGAAATGTGAACAAACATGGCCTCAACCTACATAGGAAGCAATGACAGAGCAAAGTAAGGATACCACCAAAGTTCAGTTTGCTCAATCTATGAGTTTATTGGGGTCACTTACAGGAGAATGGGTGGGGGGTTACATGGAGGTGACTCAGGGACAGCTAAATCAACAAAAACCTATCCTAACATGGAACAAGCCACCCCATCTTTTGAATACTGAAAACCTGGAGATCACAATACAACTCACAGGTAGCTCATTACTTTTGGAAAGTAATGATGCAGCTCTGTTGATATATAACTTCTCTAGGTAGCTGGGCTTCTCCGAGTGTGTCTGTCAGAAGTCAATTATTGTTTGAGTCACCAAGCCAATAGTCAGCTTTCCAGCTGCTGAAGTGATAGATACAATTCTTCTCACAGAGCATGTTGAGGGGAGTCTGAAGGGGATGTGAGATGCTCATAAACTCTGGAAAAGACACGGAACAATCACATAACTAAAGTGGTCCCCCAAAGCTCTCAAGGTTCTGCTTCTTGCTGTATCTCCAGCCATAAGTCGGTTATATAACTGTCTCATGACCCACTTCCTTATTGCTCAATGGGAAGAATGTCTGGTCACTGTGTTGAGATTACCATAGAGACGAATGAGGTAATGTACAGAGGCAGCACAATTTCAGTGTTTCTTTTACCATGTATTTTTCTGCTAAACACTAACAACATTTAAAATTTTAGCCTTTGTCTCGATGTAGGCATATTTCCCCTGTGCTCTCTCTTTGTAACTAATATGCCAACCTTCCCACTTGTGACGTACACCGTTCCCTTTGTTTTATTATTTAATCTCTGCCATAGAAACAACACCCTTGCTATTATACAGTCATCCACCCTTAGATATATCCCATCACTTCTCACTGTGAAATCCCAAAAGAAGTAACAGAAAGCTTGTTCACAGGCTTTCTACAGTTACCCAAGTTATCTACAGAAGAAAGATATTTCCCTGTATGAATGCCTTAAACCATGGTCCCCCAAAAAGTCACTCTGCAACTTTACCTAAAGTTTCAGAAGCAAAAAAATATTTCCATTGTATTTGGATAATATCTAGAGGAAGCACCTCTTCCAAAACCTGCCATTTTTGTTGAGTCAGAGCATATTAACAAATGCTGTGACACCCTCCAAGCCACCCTTCTTCTCCTATATTTTATTGATTAAGTAGACATTTTCACCATAAGCATACACAAGTCTCACCAACAAGGAAGTTACTCAAATGCTCTTAGTTGTAGCCGAAAGTTTCTGGCCCATCCTGCCTGAGGTCCAGACCTGCAGTCCTGTAGCCACTTAGCCCAAAATAATGACTCACTAGCTTATATTAATTATAAACTGTTCGGCCTATGGCTCAGGCTTATTGCTAGCTAGCTCTTGCTTCTTAACTCAACCCATTTCTACTATCTATGTTTTGGCAAGTGGCTCATGGCTTACCTGTACTTTTATATCTTGCTTTCTAGGCAGAAGCTTGCAGTGTCTCCATCAGATTCCGCCCTCCTTCCCCTTTGTCTATGCTTGAAATTCCTGTCTGCCTCTAATTTGCTTCGCCATAGGTAAAAACAATTTCTTTATGATCCCATGGTAATTCAGAGTACAAAAAGGCATCCCACATCACCTAGAGATTACATACGCAATAAGAATTGCTAAAAAGAAGCTGTGTCTGCCAAGACTGGCTGATTGTAACTTGAATGATGTGGAGAAGGTGGAATGTTGCAGGTCCAGAGCCCAATTACAATTTATCTGGGCTTTGTTAACTCCCTAGAGAGCTATCTTTGTGATGTAATATCTTGTGACTGGTAGATAAAAACATTTCAGAATGTATTAACTTAATAGAACCTTCTTCTACACCAATCAAAGGGCTAGGGCTGCTACAAAGTAGCCTCTGAGACCTAGAGCTGAGATTTTACTCTTGGCAGTTCCTTGACTCTCTGATGTTTCCACCAATGTATTTGGAAAATGTCTTGATTTACGACTTGGTTTTGTCTTCAGGAAGCTATTTTTGCATGAAACATGTATTTTGGGGTTATCTGAACCTGTGTTCCCAGGACATGGTCATTCATAGTTGGTTCCAGAATAAACTATCTCCTTTTAGGTGTGAGTAGTGTTGTTTGCCTCAATTCCTAAAGGCACTCCTTTAGAAAAAGAGAAAAAAAACCTAAAAACCTACAGTCTCCTATTAAACAAAGTAGAAATTTCAATCGTTCACTTTCTCAATTTTTGGTTTTTCTAAAAGTGCCACCAAGGGGAAAATAAGAAGTTTATGAACAAAAAACACAATGAACAGGTAAGCAAAGAATAACATGGAAATGCAGCTCATTTCTGGCTTACTTCTTACTGTCATTTCCTCTGAAAGACACCACTACATCATGCCTTCCCATGTGTCTACTGTTGCCTGTGAACATAAATATGCAGACGGAGCTCCTAAGTAGATTCACACTTCCTTACATAAAATCTTAGTACTGAGTGAGTGGGAGTGGTGGGATCTTTTCCCAAAAGACACTCAGAGAAATTATTTTCCAATTGTTAAAATTATCAGAAAAAAATAATGAAGGCAATTCAAAAGTTCAGGTTATTTTTACATATGAAGAAAAATGTAGCATCAATAGCCCCCTTGGAACCGAGTTTCCACCCTGTGATGGAGCGCCATTATTTAAGGCTGAGTCTGTCTGAATCTGATGGCTTTGGAATGCCAACTGGTTTTGTGAAAAGGCTCAGCCTGGGCATCCAGCACTTTCGTGGAAAGAATATTCACGGAGCAGGGCTGCCCCAGGTGCATGCATCTGTGTTGATGTCACCAATAGGCAGATCATTTCCAGTCCTGAAAAGGAAAGAATGGGACTTCACCTCGTCAGGAGGAAGAGTAAGACAAGCAGAATGAGAGAAAGCTTCCCACAAGGCAATATTTCACAGTGAGTCACTTACATTCTTAGAAGCAGATGAAGATCACAGGAAGTACTGCTCACACATCTAGGAAAACAGGAACCACAGGTGAAGGGTTCCTGAAGCCCATATTCAGGTCATTCCCAAACGTGTGACTAAGTCCTTTACTGGTGTTCCCAGCCTTCTCTCCTTTTATAGTATCATTAATTCTGTGAGTACCTAATCACTTAGGCATAAAAACACTGTACTGGGATTCTGATAGATAATGATAATCAGAATAGAAAAAGGAGATCCTAAAACCTTGAATCTTACAGAAAAATTACAGAAAAAGAACCAAGAAAAGGACAAACAAGAAAACAGATCCCTGTGCAGACAGGGGAGGTCTTACTCAAGAAAATGTACTGTTGCCAGTCAGAGAGTTTTCAGTGATCCCCTAAGAAATGTAAATCCCAGTCCTGAATGCAGATACAGTTAGGCTAAGGAAAGACCTATGATATTAGCAATGTCTTCCAGGCTTCAAGTCACTGTCACTGATCAAACAAAGAAACAAAACCTCTATCACTCTAGTATAGTCAATAGACCTCCAACATTACCTGGACTTCAGTTTGGAATTCATATTTTTCAGGTCCCATTCAAGTGCTAGCAAACCAGAAACCGGGAAGGGCAGGGAAGCATGTCAGCAATTTGATTGTCAAGCTGATTCTAATGCCTACTAAACCTGGTCTGCCCAATACAGCAGTTGTTAGCTACCTGGACCACTGAGCATGCTATCTGTAGTTAGTCTAACTTGTCTAAGGTGTTAGTAACACTTTAGACTTCAAGGACTTGAGAAACACAATGCAGATCCAGAGCTTATAGTAAATGAATGGTGAGGATCTATCTAGGGTAATATTGGGTTAACTGCACCATTAAAATTGGTTTCATCTGTTTGAATTTGTTTGTTTAAATGTGGCTACTGAAAAAATTTCAATTATACATGTGGCTAGTATTATGTTTCTCTTGGGCAGTATGGCACTAAATTTTGAAAAACATTGCCATAGAATAGCAGTTCTCAACTGGGGCATTTTGCCCCTGAACAGACATCTGGTAATCTTTGGTAATTTTTAGTTTTCCCACTATGGGCAAGTGTCCTGCAAGCATCTAATCAGTCAAAACTAGGAATACTGTCAAACTTTCTGTAAAGCTCAAGAGAGCTCCTCAAAAACAAAACAACAACAACAAAACAAAAAAACAAAAAAAAACAATCACTGCAAAGTGTCAACACTGCAGAGGTTAGCAATCTGCTCTATTATTGTGGTTCTTTTTACTAGACTCACCTAGAGAGAATTGAAAATACTGACTCTCATGGCCCGTCTCCAGTCTCTGCTAAGGAGGTAAAATAGTTGCGTTTCATTTTAATTTGGCTTGGTTCTTCCAAAATGAATTGGAATGTGCAGATACGATGAGAAAGGCTGTTCTAATAGGAAAAATGGAAATTACCCATGCATATAAGCTCTGTGTTGTCTGTAGATGGAAGTTTCTGTCCCACCTGCAGCTCCCAAGGCTTATATTAATTATAAATGCTTGGCCAACAGATCAGGCTTGTTGCTAGTTAACTCTAACATTTTAAATTAACCCATGGCTTGGTTCCTTTTCTCAGTACGGATAATCTTGCTTTTCTTTGTGTCTGCTGGTGACTCCAGACTCCACCTTTCTTCTTCCCAGAATTCTCAGATTGGCTCTCCTGCCTAATGTTGTTTTATCCTGCTATTGGTCAGTCAGCTTCAGGCCAGTCAGTCACCAATCACAGTGACATATATTCACACATGTAAAAGAGTATTCCACAGCTGTCAGCAGCCCTCACCCTCATGCTGACCTGAAAATGTGCATTTCAAACACATCCCCAGGTGATGCTGAAGCCACTGGTTAGGAATCTTTGGAAACATTTTCTACAATTCTACAGAATACTACAAATTCATCTTCTCCAACAGGAGGGCACCCCACAGAACCAAACTCTGTTCTCTGCCTGGGTGAGTTCTCTACCAATAATCTCTTTAGCTGGAAGCTGGGATGCAGTCAAAGTGACTTCCCCAATTTAACTGAGGCAGAAGTCACTGTTTCATTAAGACAGGGAACATTAAAAAAAAATGGTTCAAGAGTCCAATGTCTACATAAATCTTCCCTGCCTATACCGCAGGTGGGAATCAAGACTTTCCAGTGATGGCTTATCTTAAGTGAAACATGTTTAAATTGACTCTTTAATTTCTTTTAATATCCAATTTAGGTCACTTTGAAATAAAACATTTTACAATAATGCACAAGTATGCAAACACATACACCTACTTACTTTGCTGTAGTCACACTGGCCTGAACAGCAGCCTTGGGGTATTTACTCTGAGACTCATTCCTCCACATTAATTCTCTCTATGGATAACATCCCCACGTCCTCTAGTCTTTGCTCAAATGTCACCTTTTTTCTTATATGGTTCCTTGATTTTCTTATCCCTCTAGTCCTTGTCCTACTGGTTTGCTTGACAGATTGTCCTATCCAGAAATGACCCCTCATTTTAACAGTGTCACCAAACTTGTCTGTCTGTGCTTTCCTTTGTTCACTGACATTACTCAAATGTCTGAAAATAATGCCTGATGAGTAGTAGATATATTATAAATATTTGTTATTTGAGTAGATCTTTCTTTAAATCGAAACGATTTTATTTTTAAAAGCTTTATTACTTTCATGGAAAAAATCCAATTTTCTTTGGAGTTCATATTACTGCTGTACTCTAAACAAAATGGTCAGAAGGTTTATTTCACAGCAATCACCACATTGGTTAACGTTTCAGACACCTTTCTAAAACAGAAATGATGTCACTATGGCTGCAAATACACTAAATAGAAGGTAAAGCAGAAAAGATGGGTCAACTTTAAGGGTATGTCTTTTTTATTTTTTTTAATTTGATGAATTATTTTTCTTTGGCCTTTTGATGATGAGTAGAAAAGCAGGCTTGGATTTTTCTGGGCAGAAAAAAACACTATCTGGAACTACAAAGTCAGTGCTCTGAAGGAGGTGGGGGGGCATAACACAGGAAGTAAGTGTTTGCCTTGTAAGCAGGAAGACTAGTTTGATCCCCAACGCCACATAAAACAACCCATGTGTGATGGAATGCTCATCATCTCAGCACCAGAGGGATACGATCCCGGGGGGCTCACTGGCCAGCAATCCTAGGCTAGTTGATGAGTTCTAGGCCAACTAAAAAAACAAAAGTGTCCCAGGGCTGGAGAGAGAGCTGAGCTGTTAAAAGGCTAGGTTCACACACACAAAAAAAAAAGTCCCAAAATAAATAGTAGACTATCCTATGGCTTCCACATGTACAGCCATTCTCACACTCATATGCACACCACACACACAAATACACACAATACAACTACAGTGTACACAAATTCATCCTAGATCCCAATATGAGCCAACAGCAGCATATCACCTGGAAAACTGTAAAAAATGCAGAATAATAGGTCCCAATCCAAAGTTCACAGACTCACATCTGAACCCTAACTGAAACCTGGTGAGCCAATGAGAGTTTGCCAAATAAAGGGAGAGTGAGTGTCTCTGTTGGAAGCGGTGGAATTTTATAGGCCGGCTGCTGTGGGACACAAGCAGAACTTGGATTTGAACCCTGGTTTGGATGGTTACCACATTCATGATCATTATCAAGTTAGTAAATTTTCTAAGTTTCTATTTTCTCACAGGTAAAATAGGTCTCATGGGGTTGTGGTAAAATTAAATAATATGTGAATCCTGCTTATCAACTGACCTTTTATTACTCTTCTCTCTCAAATTCCACAGAATTATATCACTGTTAGATATGCTTCTAACAGTCATGGTCCATGATTTTCTGGTTATATTAAAGCTGATCACTGGCTACAGTTTAAAGTTGATTACTAGCTATGAATTAAAGCCAATGTGAGCTGTGGATCCACCTTTACTACACAGAGTTGTTAAGATGTTTCACTGCTCAAGTAGGTAATCTCTTATAAGGATACTTGTTTTTATTTTATTTTTAAAAGCTCTGTGTTTTGCTTCACAGAGGGTTTTCCATAAGAATGTGAGTTTCATTGCTACCTTAAAACCAAATGGGAAAGGAAAAGACATCATCACTGTTGGCATAGCAAATATAGATTCGCACAAGTCCACCACTACTGGCCATCTCATCTACAAATGTGGTGGACTTAATAGGAACCACTGAAAAATTTTTAAAAGGAGCCACTGAGACAGGTAAAGGCTCTTTCAAGTATGCCCAAGTCTTGGGAAAAAAAAAAATGTGTGCTTGTGTTAGAAGCATCATCAGGTCATGGGGTTGGGTCTTTATTTTATCTTAACAGGTAAGAAAATAGAGGTCTGAGGTTAAGATATTTTCAGAAAGTCACATAGCTTATTAGCAGAGAGGAAAACCTGAAATCTGGGTTTCTAGATTCCCAGCATTCCTTCCACTCCATCTGGCATGAAAACCACTGCTGTAAAAAGTCCCAAACTTTTCACCCTGGCAGAGTTAGCATATAATGTAGAAGATAATTGAGGTCAGATCTAAGATATACTGGATTCCTCTCTATCTTGGTAGCTTCTAATAAAATATGCTCAGAGTATTTATAACTCACAAGTAGTGGTTTGCATGAAAATAAACATTAGATAATCCCTGAGTACACACTGACAGACATTAAGTTTCTTCATATACAATATAGAAAATTTTCGTCATGGGACAATTAATCAGTCAAGTCATTGATATAAGCTTTTTCAGCTTTACTAATTTTGAATCTCTTATACCATCCCTATTAGTTGCACATTCAAATTGATATTCATTACCAAATTCATTCAGCTATTTTGGTTGAGCTTTCCCATGAATATTGCTCAACGGTATCAGAAATAGTAAAACCCATGGAATTATTTCAGTATCATTAGTAACAGCTCCTGGATGCATGCTGAAAATTGGACCAAATACTCATCTGCAGGTAATTATAAACTTGGCCCTTCCACCTGCATAAGCAAATGGCCAGATGTCAGGCGCTGAAAGATGGGCTGAATAAATAGTCAAGAATGCAAGATGTAACGTTCTGGTCTGTGATTAAGCCTCAAAAAAAATTTACTAAAATTAAACCAAGGAAGCAAACAAAACAGTTGTCATGGAAACCTGTTTGAATCACTCAAAGCAAATTAAAATCCCTTCTATTTGCCAAACCACTCAGGCTCCACTACACACAGTACAAGCCCATGCAAATCAACATCATAAAATAATAAAAGGAATGTAATGCCATGGTAGACCTCCATAATAGAGCAAAACTCAGAATAACAGGAAGGCACTGATTGGAATGTGATTCTGAATTTCTTACCTAAACAATCTAACCTTCTGTCCCATCTTACCTTCATTCATTTATTCAACAAATATTTATTGACTGTATGCCAAATAGACTTTGAAACCTCAGCAATTCATAGATGAGTGGCATTTTTATGTATTACTCAGCTTACAACTTAGAAAAGAAAGCCTCAACAAACTTTGTTTTGCAAACATTTGGTAGATATAGAAATGATAATAAAAACACTCATGTATATCAGAAATCCCTTCGTGTTGGGCTAAGGCTAAATGTGGAATTATACAAGAATGATTTAGAACAAACAAATGGGATATGTAAACACTATTCTAAAAGACCAAATCTAAGTTTCAGGCATTGAGAAGAAAATACAAGCAATAGTTTTATCCTAGCTGAGGCAAACACAGATGATCAAGGGAAGACAAGAGCCTGGCTAGCACCAATGGTAAGTAGGTAGGATGAGTGAATCAGTGGTATCTAATGTATGAGTCTAATGTACATTGGCACATCTGCTTATGTCATCACAGAAAAGACTCTGTTTCACAGATGTGAGTGCAGTGCATAAATAAGACATGCTTTTTCACCCTACTTCTTACCCAAAAGATAATGTCCAGCAGGGATAACACAGACATGTAGTAATATATTGTATATTTAATAAAGTTTGCCTGATAATCAGAGAACAGAGCCAGGCTGAGATTTAGCCATGGAAGGTCAGAGATTGGTGACTCACACCTTTAATCCAGGCACTCAGGAGGCAGAGATCCTCTTTGTGAGTTCAAGACCAAACAGAGCCAGGCAGTAGTGGCACACATCTTTAGTCCTAGCACTAAGGAAAGTTGAACCAGAAAGTAAGATCACTGGGTGGAGAAAAAAAGATACAGCTGTAGGAGACAGGAGTTCAGCCCTTTGACTTCACCCTGCTTCCCTTTCAGCTGAGGAAACAGAGGCATTCAGTCTGAGGATTCCTGAGGACTGGCTAATTGAGAAGTGGCTTGTTTCTCTGTCTCTCTGATCTTTCAGCTTTTCCACAATGTCTGGATCTAGGTTTTTATTATAAGACCAAGTAGAATTCATACAATACAGAAAGATAAAACAGATTAGAAAATATATATCTAAATGCCAAGTAAGACAGAATAATAAAAAGTTCCAGGTCGTTTCAGCCTCCGAGAAACAAATGAGTAAACATCACTATCTGTTTGGCTTTAGAAAATGAAGGGCAGTGGTGCTAATCTTATCTGACATGAAAAAAATAAGGTGTTCTCTCTATAGTGAATAGTTAAAGCCCAAACTCTTTTTTTTTTATGTCTTTCTCCATAGGACAGAATGTTTTATTAAGAATAAATCCAGCCCCAGAATTTACTTATTATAGACTTGAATGAATAAGTAAAAATAAAAAAGTTTCATAAATGTTGGCCTAATTGAAATAGCCATTTGAACAGATCTTGAAAATCTAGAAAAAGACAATGCAATGAAAATTCCACTTGTTCATGAAATATAACTCATCTTTTCTCAATGCCCACAAAACATTACAATAAAACAACACAAAGAAATCTCGGCAGTGGTGGTGCACACCTTTAACTAAGGAGGCAAAAGCAGGGGAATTTCTATGAGTTTAGGGTCAGCCAGGTCTATAGAGTGAATTTCAGGACAGACAGAACTCTTAACAAAGAAACACTGTCACCAAAAACAACAACAAGAACAACAAAACTCTAAAACCCAAAACAAAAACAATAAGCAAAACCCCACAAACAAAAGCCTACCCACACTAATCATGCAAATAAAAATCATTATGCAGGATCCTGAGGAATTCAACACTAACACTGCACATTAAAAAAGCTGAATTACAGGCAACTAGGTTGATATATACTTTCTTTTTTTGTTTGTTTTTTGTTTTTTTCTTAAATAGAGTCAGGGTAACCTTGCTGTGTATGATCATAGCAAAGTTAGTTTAGCATGCTAGCCTCAATTTCCACATCAGCAATAGTGGGAAGCTTATAAGAAACCTCCATGGCGATTTCTGGAGCTCTAGATATGGCTCCCACATGATAAGAATTAAATCATCTTAGCCAAAATCAAGACATCATCTGCTTTACTATGATGGATGTCATTTACTGGCTATTCAATACAATGAAGACAGAGTGCAGTTTGTACAGCATTTACCAAGTTCATTGTCATTCTTCCTAATTCCCTTAAATGTATTAAATGTATTCAGATATTGAATTTGGCATACTATTTACTCACATTTGCCAAATGGTCTTTTGGAATTCTCTCCACACACTTTATCCCCTACACTACCAACATTTACACTTTTGCCATGCCTCCACCGCCTTCAGCTCTCAGTCATTTATCTTTCCAGATCTTCATTAGTTGTCTATATCAAAGTCTCTATAACTGAATTCTCACCGACAACATCACCCAACCAAGGATGGAAGAATGTGGAGCCTTAGGACATGACCCAGTGTTGCCAGGATAAGGGCAAAGAGGAGCGACAAATGAGAAAAACAACCCTGAGAACCATGTGACTGCCTCCTGAAACAATGGAGCCCACTGCCATGGTTACTTTTTTTTTGTCACTACAAAGACCAGCACCTGGTAATAACCTAGTCAAGGATCCACAGGGTAGGTATTATAGTTAGTGTATAAAATTATATCTTTAAACTATAATGCTAAAGAGAAGTATTTTTTTATTCTCCAGAGATTCTTCTAGGTAAAGTAATAAAAAGTAGAGACATCATTCTTAACCTCTTGATATCTTTTAGATTTTAGCAAAATGCACAATCTATTCAGATTATGACCCAAGTGTGATCTTGAGATCATGCACAAGTTTGGGTAAAGACACCAGAGAAATTATTTTATGTGAATTACAGATGTTTAGAACATATAATTTAAAACATTAGGTTCTGGGTTCTTCTCAATAAGTGTTGGATAGCATCACAAAACTGTGGCTTAATAGTAAAAAAAAATAATAATCTTCTCTTTCTTTAGACTCTTCTATGCACATGGCTGAAGGAGCATTGGTTGTTCTATAGAACCATGTTGTTTCTTCTTCACACCCCAACTGACTTTACCTTTTTAGCCCTAGGAATGATGGAAATTACTGAAAAGTAAATCCTACCTGAAATTAATACTATACAAATGAACATTTCCTCAGAGTAGACCATAGCTGATAGTGACATTAGTCTTCAGAGAGGGAAAGCTGGGTATTCTTTGTTCATCATCATGCAGCTAAAAAAGAATGGGGTTTCTTCCAAGTGCACATCTATCTTTCCCGTGGTGTTGTTGGAATCCCATTCACAGAATTTCATGGAGAAAGCCAAACAAAGCCAAAGACAAATGACTTCAGTAAGAAAGGATTGGCTCTTCCCAGTTATTGGTTTTTCTTTGTGTTGTTGAAAATCCACTAATCCCTCCTGCCAGGAGCATCTCCTACATTTTCTTCTAAACCAATGCCTTGTTCCTTTGCCAAACACTTGAGAGATTATCGTTTCATCTAACATCATTTAATTTCCTGAACAAATAAAAATTTAAAATACAAGAGGTTCAAGTACACATATAGTGCTTATTTTAATTTCCTGTTTGCCCTTATAATTGTGGTTTTAAGAAAACTGATAAATGTTTGAACTATATTTTCTGTCCATATGGTCTCCCTTATCTTAAAAGAAAAGGCAACCATGCATTTTTAAAAACTGATGCCTATAAAAAATCTCTGGTTAATTATGTTTTACATAACATAGTCACTTATATTGGTCACAACACACTTTTACACTGGTGCTTGGGAAGCAAAACAGAATACAAAGCTGAAATTACAACAGTTTCCATGCTACCAAGACTAAGAGTTGAACTTAGGAAAAAGTGAAAATAATGGAGAATGCATCAGATACTCATTTGCAAGTATATTGTTGCTTTAAAGGTAACTTAAGTATAAAATAATAAAAAAATATATAGATGCAATTCCCTTTTTAATCCTTCCTGCTCCCTCTTTTCCTAATTATTAACAGTTTTGAGGCTTAAGCATGTTTGTGTATGTTGCAGGAAGAGAAAGAAAATAGTACCTACAGAATATAATACGCATGACTTTTAATCTGCTTTTCTCTTGCTGTTCATTATAGCATTTCCCTCTGTCAGTAAGTGTAGTTTAATCTCATACCTTTTATAGAAACTACATATTGTTTTATAAAATGCTTATATTGTAGCTTACTTAGGCACTTCCCTACTTGTCAGCTATATGGACAGATAGCTGTAGTATTTACTATAAAAGATGCCATGGAAAATCCCCACTTTACCTCTGTACAGCAGTGAGCATCACTACAGGAGACAGGCTGTCCAGTGTGCCTTCCCTTTTTGAGATTCCGAATCTTTTGAATTCTTAAAGACAGTTTTAGGGAAAGTCATATTCCTGACCTGAGCTACTGACATTTATAGTGAAATAAAAATGTGTTCATTTTCAAAACCTGTATGCTTAGAGTAGGTATGAGGCATGAAGCAAATCTTTTCATGTGACATAAAGGTGAAACTGATGATGTAGTCATGGTATTCCTAGGGTCACATTCCTGGTCACACTTCCCTATAGTACACAGTACAGTTTGTAGGTTCTCGTGGAATTGACTTACAGCCACAACTCATATGTGTCTCTCTGGCAAGATTGCTTTCTTCCCACATTTTTCCCAGGTGCATTTTCTTTTTTTTTTTTTTTTTTTTTTTTTTTTTTTTTTTTTTTTTTTTTTTTTTTTTTTTTTTTAAATAAAAAAAAATAAAAAA
>PVIH01010150.1:0-77445 GCA_004025045.1 Sigmodon hispidus | reverse complement strand
TCTCCCTCAAGAGTGAGTCAGGTGTTCCTCTAGGTGGAGTGGGATCTGAAGGATCAGTCCAGGGTGTTTCTGATCCCAAGCTGTTCAGTGGTTGTGGTTTGTAGCTTGGGTATGCTTGGCTTTTTTCTTGTTAGTTTGTTTAGAGACCACTAATGAGTGAGTACATCCCCTGCTTATCTTTCTGAGTTTGTGATACCTCGCTCAGGAGGATATTCTCCAGATCCATCTATTTGCCTGCAAATTTTAGGATATCATTTTTTCTTACTGCTGAGTAGTATTCCATTGTGTAGATGTACCACAGTTTGTTAATTCATTCTTCAGTTGAGGGACATCTAGGTTATTTCCAGGTTCTTGTTATTACAAATAATGCTGCTATGAGCATAGTTGAGCTAATACCTTTGGAGTGTGAATGTGCATCTTTAGGATATACACCCAGAAGTGGTATTGCTGGGTCCTTGGGGAGATTGATTCTCAATTTTCTGAGAAACCGCCATACTGCATTCCAAAGTGGCTGAACAAGCTTACACTCCCACCAACAATGGAGTAGGTTTGCCTCAAAAATATAAGTAACCTGAGCTTGATCCTAGAATCCACTAAGTAAAAAGAATCAACTCCTACAAGTTGTACTGACCTCTATGAAGGTATAGCACACACACACACACACACACACACACACACACACACACACAAATAAATAAATAAATAAATGTAAACAAAGCATTTAAAGTCTCAAATTCCTGTATGTGCTGTGATGGAGACTCTGTGCTGGGTTATTTTGAGGTTCACAGACAGTGACTCTGTCTCTCAGAAGTTTCTAATTATATATAGCTCTGGAGACAAGTAATGGCCATAAACAATTATGACAAAGGGAACAAGATATTTAGGGGCTAGAGAGATAGTTCAACTCATAAGAATTCTTGTTTCTCTTGCAGAGGACCCAGGTTCAGTTCCCAATTTTTATATAGCACCTCACGACTGACTATAACTGCAATTTCATGGTTTGACATTCTCTTCTGTTCTTGGAGAGCAACTTCAAAAATCATTTTAGAACTGTGTGTTTGAGTTTCCATCATAAGTCAGGTTGGCAGTGTCTGTGCTTAATGTAGATAATTAAGTTCACAGTACTTTTTGATGAGCCTTAAATGACACATGACTAGTATTAGGTTTTTCAGAGGGGATTCTGTGTCATAGGCTACCAAATTGGTTGACTTAGAAGAATCCTGTGACTTTAGGAACCACCCCAAGGGCTCAAAAGAACTTATTCCCCAACTTCTGTGTTATTTCTGAAACATTCCAAACTATACTAGTATGTAGTTATCATCCCTGGTGAATGCTTCATGAGTTGACAATTCTGTGTATCTATTGGTCATATGGAGACTTGAGGGTATTGCCAAGAGTGGTGACCATGACTCTGAGATGGGGGGACCATCTGGATTGAAAATCACCACATGCCCTCTCCCATTTAAGGATAAACACAAGCAGCAGCAGCATGGGTATCAGCACACTGGCACTCCTTTACAAGATTGATGAATAATTCACAAAGCTTCTGGTGTCCTATTTGCTGGGGAGAAATCAGCAAAGGTTTATCTTATTCTGAATTCCACATTATACCATAGCAGTTAGCTTAATTAATAGATCATTGGATTTTCTGGGGGAGATGTGGAAGTCCATTTTTAGAATTTAAAATGACTAATGTGCTACTGCCTCTTTTTTCTCAGTTAGTTGTAGCTCCAGATTCACCAGTTATATATACAAGCTCTAAAAAAGTTTCTTTGACTAAATATTAAAATTTGGATGAAGCTGGAGGTTTTTTAAGTTCTCAGTTGCTGCCATGGAGACCAAGATGTATAAGCTAGGTGAGTTTGTTGTTGATACTGAACAGATACTTTGGTAGAATAACTTCTTATATCAAAATATTCAGACAATAGAAACATAAACCTATTTCATAATAAACACCAAATTAATTAAGTTTTATTTCTTTTCATTCTTTTCAAATAGCCCAGAGTCAGGGAATGCTGAAGTTTAATGGAATCACATTTTAAAAAGAAGGTAGTCACGGATGCTCACAGAGCCCTGAAAAATTCCATCACTAGCTATGAACAAAACTTGAAGACCCACGTCTCCTGATTCATAGCTTGGTTCTATTTCCACTGCTTCCTGGTGTGCAGTCTGATTCATTTGTGTCACACTGAAGGAGGAAGGGGTGTCATTAGTCATCTTCTGCTCAAGGTCCACTCAAGTCTGATACAATAAAAACAGAACAGGGGAGTTATATGTCATTATTATGGTACCTGTGCGATCACCAAGGCCATGAGAAACGGCCTTAGAGAAATGAAGCTTAGCAGGTGCATTTCTTCTAACAGGAAACAGAAAAAGAAAAGATCAATTTGATTCACAAGAGTTATAAGCAGAATTTCTAACTTGGCTTATCAAAGTACTGCACATGGGAAGAGAATATCGGTGGGGATGAGTCTCTGGTTTCACAAACTCATGGCTTGGATATTGTGTTTTAGAAATGGAGAAGGAAAAATATATATACCTTGAAGTCTGCCAAAATACATAACAACAAATAGGGAGTTATATGTATGTTTATGTCAGTGAGGTTGGTTCAGATTTTCTACTAACATACATTTTGACAGAGAGCTTAGAACATGTACTTGTGGCCACACCTTTGAGAATACACAAAAGTTCTCCAGATGCTCAGGCAACTCTGAGTCAAATTACTTATGCTGGGTGTTGCCCAGAGCCGTGGCACTGGAGAGACTGTTAAAGTCCTATCCATTTTTATTTTCAGTTCAGTTGTCCTTAGGTTCAGCCTCAAGAGCTTTGTTAACATTGACATCCATCCCTTTGACTCAGGTGTGATATTCTTTAATATCCTCAAAGTATCCTTTTGGGATTAGAAAGATGGCTCAGCAGGTAAGAATATTTGCTCTTTCATATGACCTTAGTTCTATTTCCAGATCTATGTTGAGTATCTCACAGCTGCCTGTGACTCCAACTCCATGGAATTTACTGCCTTCACCTGGCCTCCATAGGCCTTGGGGTGTGTGTGTGTGTGTGTGTGTGTGAGTGTGTGTGTGTGTGTACTCAGACACATAAGTAAAAAATATTAAAAATCTTTTCTTCTTACATCTAATTACTTTCTTGCATTAATATTAATGTTGTCTTTCTTCTCTTCCCTCCCTCCTTCCCTTCTCCCCCTTCCCCCTCTCTTTCTTTCTTTCTTTCTTTCTCTCTCTCTCTCTCTCTCTCTCACTTTATAACCTTGCCTGGCCTGGAACTCATCATGTAGATATGCATATCAGGCTGAACTCAAACTCACAGAGACCTACATGCCTCAGTCTGCAAAGTGCTGGGATTAAAGGTGTGCACTACCGCAATTGACTCAAAAATGACATTTACTTACTTACTATTTTGTGTTCATAATGAGAAGAGCAGAGAATAATTTTAGGGAGTCAGTTCAATTCTTCTACCGTGTGGTTCCCAGGGATTGAACTGTGGTTGTCAGACTTGTCCCCAAACATCTTTCCCCACTGAATCATCTCATTGGCTGTGGTTATTTTCTATCACTTCTCTTCTTTCTGCTTGCCTCCCACATTGGTAGACTTCAACTTAATTCCAAACAATTATGTCTGGAGAAAAGTGTCTAGAAAACACAGTGTTTGAAAAAAAATAAGAAGAATTATTAAGATAAAATTCTCAGCTTGCTCTATCAGGCCAGTAATAAGGTAAGTGACACAGAACATTTACATAACATTTCTAAAGCAAAAGTGACCCAAGGTGGGGATAGATCAAGCAGACTCTAGTTTCTAAGGAAGCACTTCACCTTCTGAACATGCCAACTGTGTTGCCACCGAGAAAGAGAAAAATGTTTGGACTGAAGATAAGGTATGGCACACAACGAAGTGATTGCTATTACTTGCAGCCTTTTATTCTTCAGGTTTTCAATATGTCCTTTGTCTGTTGTAGACTCTAGCTACAAGATCATGTCATGTGGGAAATATTTTCTGTATTGCTCTAACCACCACTGTAGCTGTATGATGACTATTACAGTGTTTCATTCCATGTGTTTCTTTATCCTGCTCATCTTCAGAATAGGCCTTTAACAAACATTTTTCTTTTAAAAGTCATCAATTAAGTATATACCATAGAAGACACAGTAAGAAGAAACAATGGTAAATAAACCATGAACAGTCATGTATACATATAAAACATCAAAGAGTGACATGGGTAACATTAAGTAATTATCATTCTAGGTAAGCAGTTTGAGTATTCCCAGTGTGAGAACAATTAGCTTTAGATTACAGTAGATACTAGGGTTCATGTGACAGGTTAAATTGGCTGCATATTATACTTAAGAATTCTTGGATAGGACCTGGAGAGATGACTCAGCCATTTGGAGCACGGGTTACTCTACCAGAGAACCAAGGGCTTGATTCCCACCACTCACACATGGCTTACAACGGTTTGTAATCAAGACCTGGGAGATCAGATGTCCTCTTCTGCCCTCTGTAGCCACTAGACATGCATGTGGTGTACAAACTTACTTGCAAACAGAAGACCCACATACATAAAAGGTAATATAATAAAATTAAAAGAAAATAATTTTTGAGTCTGTGTTTTGAAGTTGCTCATGAAGACATTGATGCATAGGTTTCAGGCCCTTCCTCCTCATGAACAGCTCTAACCTGAGTTGCCTCTCTCTGGAGAAGGGAGAAAGCTGTGGTTTGCTGAGGATGGATGTAAAAGTTCTATCTTGGTGGAAGAGAAAAGGGAAGCAGAATGGCTGCGATTCTCAAGTCTTTGGATTTCTGCTTCACAGTGCTGGGATTCTGAGGGTGGCAGACTCAGATGTAGAAGGAAGGGACTAGGTGTTGGAAGCTGAGTGAGTGCCGCGCCTTAAAGATGGCGCTGGCTTCCGCCTTCCGCCACCCCGACGGCAAGCGCTCCTTCCGACAAACAACTCCAAATATGGTTTGTGCGGAGCTGACTCGCTTGCTTCCGTATGCGTGGCCCTATGGTAGAGGCCCACGTGGCAGTAGCTGAGTGGTAAACCTGAGGTTTAAAGCTGGCTACACGGGCTGGGAGCAGCTGCTGCTGCAAGAAGACGTTTTTCAATAAAAGACCTAGTCAACTGCCACAAAAAGATCCTGGTGTCGTGTCTTTTCCTGCTGGTCGGGGTTTGGCGCGGTGCAGTTGGTGGCCCGTACGGGGAACTTCACCAAGGAGCAGCAAGGATCCAAAACTGTAGTAAGCAGGGGGGCTAAGCCGGATCAGTCCCACGGGTATAGTGGGACCTGCACAAAGCAGGAACTCCGCTTGTAGATAGAAGCAGAAGATCAGGGCAGTCGCTGACGAGTGGCTCTAACCCGATCAGAAACAGATTAAACTGAGGTTGTTTGAAAAAAGATAAAAAAGACATTATTAAAGGGTTATAAAATATTAATAGAGGGGCTAGAGAGGTGGCTCAGAGGTTGAGAGCACTAACTGTTCTTCCAGAGGTCCTGAGTTCAATTCCCAACACCCACATGGCAGCTAACAACTGTCTGTAGTTCCAGTTCCAGGCAAACACTAAGGCAAATAATTAAATAAATAAAAATAAAGTTTAAAAAAAATATTAGTAGAATAGAATATGGGAGTTAGTCAGTCACATTCGATAATGACAGCCTTAAAAAAATTGTTAAAAACAAAGAAAAGAAAAATAAAACCAAAAAGGCTACAAAAATTTTTAGATGCTGTAAATCATTATACGCCCTAGTTTCTGATAAGCAGATCTTTTACAAAAAGTTCCTAAAAAAAACTAGACAAAGACCTCACGCAAACTAATAAAAAAAAAAAATCTCCCCTCTAAAGTCATGCCGATTTAGTTTATAATAAAAAAATACATAAAAGACCCTACAAGAGTTTCAAAACTAAAACAAAGAACTGAAGAACTAGAGAGGCTCAAAAAAAAAAAAAAAACAATCAAAAAAGAGATCCCAAGATCAAAAACAAAAAGCGTGCAAAAGAGGCAGCCTCTACCCTCCACTACCCTCATTAGAAAAATCGTGTCTCTCATCGTCCAAAGATAAAAAAAATAAAAGTGCCTCAAAAGTAAAAAAAAAAAAAAAAGACACACTCAACGCTTTAGACAAAAAAGATACAAAAACAAAACAAAAGAGCCGCCTAATAGAGAAGTAGTACCATCAACACCACCAACACCGCTGCCATATATACAGTCATCCTATGGGCCATGTGCACCAGATTATAGTAAACTATGCAAAAAAAGTTACAACCACGCATATCCCTGGCCTTTCCAGTTTATAAAGACCAAAATCAGACTAGATACCATAATCTTTTAGATTTTAAGATAGTTAAATCCTTGGCCGAGTCTGTGAAGACTTATAAAATAAATGCCTCGTTTACTGTAACACAGGTTGAGGCGTTAACTGCCTCAGCCATGGCTCCTGCTGATTAGACTAGTCTGGCTAAAGCATGTTTAAATCCAAAACAATATTTAGATTAAAAATCATTTTTGACAGAGTTTACAAGACAAAAAACAACAACAAATAAAAGGGCTAGTAATGCAGCCTAAGATCAAGACATGCTGCTAAAAACAAAAAATTTTCTGATATTCGTAATCAAATAGACTATCCAATACAAGTTTACAAACAAATAAACAAGATTGCTATCAGAGCTTAAAAGTCACTCCCTAATAGAAAAAAAGTAAATGAAAACCTCACTAAAATTATTCAAAGAGCCACAAAGCCTTTTTCAGATTTTGTGGCTAAAATGATAAAAACAACAAAAAAGATGTTTAAAAATACAAAAACTACACTGCCTCTAATTAAACAACTTATTTATGAGCAGTACACCAAAGAGTGTCGTGCTGCCATAACCCCTTATAAACATAGAGAATTAAAAGTATAGATAAAATGCTGTCGAGAACTAGGTGGGCCCCTGTCTAATGTGGGGCTAGCTGCAACTATAATGCAGCTCTCCAAAACAAACAAACAAACAAAAAAAGATAAGGCCTCAAAGACATGTTTTTCTTGCGACAAGTTCAGACACATAAAACGAAATTGCCCCATAAAGACAAGTCAAGACACTTCTGCTTCTAACTCCACTCAAAGCCGACTTGTGCCAGGGCTCTGTCCTAGATACAAAAAGAGACATCATTAGGCCAATAAATATAAATCAATAAGAGATGCCAATGGGCAGCCACTTCCTTTCCCATCTGACCAGTCAAAAAACAAAAAAAGAAGCCCTCGTCCTCAAGGCCCTCAAATATATAAGGCCATCAAACAAGAGAGTCAACTGATGCCTGCCAACAAAAAGTCAATACTCAATCCACCACACAGCCGAAGAGAGCCACTACAAGTACGACAAGGTTAGACCTCCGTGCAGCCTCCAAAATCGTATTGACCCCTCAGATAAGAGTTCAGCTCATTGATTCAAATTTTAAGACATCTTTGCCACCTAATACTATAGGCTTGTTGTTAAGATGCTCTTCTTCTGCTTTAAAAGGCTTAAGAGTACATCCTAACATTATAGATCCAGATTACACTAAAGTTGTTAAAATCATAATAGAGTCCCCCAAAAAATTTTTTCCTATTTCACCTAAAGATAAAATAGCTCAATTATTAGTTTTGCCTAATATACATAATAAGTTTCAAGCTGTCCCTAGAGAAAGGGGAGAGCGAAGATTTGGCTCCACGAGAGTCGACCTTGCCTGCCTGAGTTTAAAATTAGACAATAGACCCATGATAACCTTAATTGTAGATAAAAAAAATTACAAGATTGCTAGATACAGGCGCTAATAAAAACATTATAGCCAAAAAAGACTGGCCAACAAGATGGCCTGTTCAAGTGTCTAGCCAGACCTTGCAAAGTTTGAGATACGCCCAAGCCCCAAATATCAGTGCTAGAGAGTTACAGTAAGTTAATAAAACAAAACAAAACAAAACAAAAAATACAGCCATATACATTAGACCTTCCAGTGACTCTTTAAAAAACAGATATATTAAAAATATAAAGTTCAAGCTTACTAATAAATATTCCATTAAGACAAAAAATGATACACAATATAAAATATATTCCTAAAAAAATAATAGACAAATACCTTCAAAGTATCTCAAATCCCATAGAGACCAGTCCAAAATCTGATTGTCATAGGCTGAGTTTTTCCTAAGAGCCACTGAGAGAGGTATTCCCATAACCTAAAAGACTGAGGAACCAGTGTGGGTTCCTCAGTGGCCTTTAACTTATAAAAAATTACAAGTTGCCTCAAATCTTGTTAAAAAACAGCTAGTCCAAAGACACATTAAACCATCCACTTCGCCTTAAAATACGCCTATTTTTGTTATTAAAAAAAAGTCAAAAAGATAAAGACTGTTACATGATTTAAGAGCCATTAATGCCCAAATACAAGTTATAAAACCAGTTCAGTGTAGTTTACCATTGTTGACTACTTTACCATCCCATTGGGCCATAATTGTGTTAAACATTAAAGATTATTTCTTTTCCATACCGCTTTGCCCTCGAGATACTAAAAGGTTTGCTTTTACTGTTCCTTCCTACAATCATAAACAGCCTGATCAAAAGTATGAGTAGATCGTGCTACCACAAGGCATGGCCAATAGTTCCACCATGTGTCAACTGTTTGTTAAGGCGGCCCTAAAAAAAGTTAGACAAAAATTTCCATCAATAAAGTGTCTCTATTATATAGATGACGTGCTGATTACAACAAGATCAAAACAACTTACTCACGAGACTTATGCTAAAGTTCAAAAGGCCTTACAAGATTGTAGTTTGTACATAGCTCCTAAAAAAATACAACAACAAAAAATAATAAAATATTTAAAAACAAAGATTACCCTAACAAGTTTCTCCTCAAAAGATAAAAATTAAAAAAATAGTTTAAAAACATTAAATAATTTTCAAAAACTACTAAAAAATATTAATTAAATACGAGGCTATTTAAAACTTCCAAATTATAAACTTAAGCCATTATATAACACTTTAAAAAAAAATTCAGCTTTAAATTCACCTAAACAGCTGACCCCTGAGGCTTATAAAACATTACAGATTATAAAACATTGTCTGTCTGAGACAAAGTTAAATAAATTAACTAAAAGGCCATTATGGCTATACATCTTAGACACCTACAGACAGCCAACTAATATTTTGTGACAAAAGAGACCATTGTTATAGATCCATCCAAAGATTTCACCTAACAAAAGCATTAAAAATTATCCCACTGCAGTTGCCGTGCTTACACAGCTAAGATTACAACAAACTTTACAATTTTTTAGATGTTCTCCTACCGTAATAATAGTCCCTTTTACTTCAGTTCAAGTGTCAATGCTATGTGCCACCATAGATAAATAGACAATTTTACGCTACACCTTTTCAGACAATATTGATAATCATTATCCAGCTGATTCTCTTATGTCCTTCTTTAAACACCACCCAGTTGTGTTTCCTAAAGTTACAAGTGACAAGCCAATACCTCAAACAGTAAACATTTTTACAGATAGTTCAAAACAAATATAAATGCTTTCATAATACAAAGCCAGCCAATACAACAAAAATATTTTATATCCAAAACTCCACAAGTGACTGAGTTACAAATTATAATAAAAGTTTTTAAACAATGTCCTTTTACATTTAACCTGATTTCTAATTCCAGCTATATAATAAATACATTAAAAGTTCTTAAAATAACAAGACCTATTAAGGCTTCTAATACTGTAACAAATTTATTTAAACAGCTACAACAGCTTATTTTAAAACATAATTTTCCATTTTATCCATCTCATATAAAAGCCCATACAAGCTTACCTAGACCTTTAACTAAAGACAATACAATAATAAATCTTGCCACCCGCCCAGTACAAATATTTCTTACACAACCTGTTTCTGCTACAAAACAATTCCATAAACAATTTCACATTAATACAAAGACACTTAAACAAAAGTTTAAGCTTTCCAGACAAAAAGCCAGGCAAATTGTCCTTAATTGTGACAGCTGTGTCCAATTTCACACTCAACCCTCCCTTAGAGTCAACCCAAAAAGATTACTGCTGCTTAAAGTTTAACAAATAAACATAACTCATTTTTCTAAATTTGAGACACTTAAGTATGTCCATGTTTCTATAGATACCAATTCTGGCGTTATATATGCCTCTACTATGTCTAATAAAAAAAACCACAATGTCATTACACACTGTCTCGAGACATAGACAGCTTAAAAAAAGCCTTCCCATTTAAAGACTAATAATAGTCCTGCTTACGCAGGCCAACAATTTACTAACTTCTATAAACAAATAAAAATACATTTAAATCATGGCCTGCCCTATAATCCTCAAAAACAAGACATTATAAAAAAAACACATCAGACACTCAAAAAATGTTTATTAAAACAAAAAGGGGGAATAGGGTACGGCCGTACCCCTAAGGACAGACTCTCCCTTGCTCTTTTTACTTTAAATTTTTTAAATTTAGATTGTCAAGGCCATTCTGCAGCAGATAGACACTCAGCCCCTCGAGGGAAACATAAAGGCATGGTACTATAAAAAAACATTATTACTAAAAGGTAGTATAGACCAGATCCAGTATTGGTCTGGGCGAGAAGGTCTGTTTGTGTTTTTCCGCAGGATCAGCAAGATCCTGTGTGGATCCCAGAGCGCCTCCTGAAGAAGGCACAAGCTCGAAAGAAGCAAGATGATGCCGCCAATGGTGACATCAATTATGATAGAGATGATGCTGATGTTTCCATTCCTGCCCAAGGGGATCACAGACCTGAGATGAGAGATTCTGTTGGCGTTTCCGAGGTTGATGCCAATTCGCCATGATGCGTGCAGCAAATTTGTCTAAATAATTGTCTAGTTATCTTGTAGGTAATTAGACTAATAAATTTAAAAATTTAATGACTTAGCTGAGAGTGGCCATTGTGATCATAAATTCTACCAGAATAGATGCAGACCTGGCAAAAGGACTAACTAATGTCGTGGCTTTCCCATGCCATAGATCATCTAAAAGAGTGAGTGAGAGTAGGTACAGTTGGCAGACTCATGGTTCTTGTACTTGTGCTTTGCCTGTGGTGCATTTGCCGTCTTAGGGTTCTACAAAAACAAAATGCAGCGATGTTAGTTCAAGCCTTCACAACCTTAGAGGCTGGCCAATCGCTACAGGTGTGGCTTGCCACTCTAAAAGTTAAGTAAACAGTTCCCATAATGTGCAGATGCAAGTTGCGACACTAAACAGTGCAGTCAAATTACCTAACTATGTTTTTAAAAATTTGAGAGGAGCATGTCCATTTACATGTGGGTTGTTGCCCTGAAACTCCCGCCTCTGCGAAAATAGGGTGTGGACGGGTCCTAAAGTATCTAAAAAGACGCCTCGACGATATTCTTCAGATGATGTTCCAGTTACACAGCAGAGAATAGACCACTGCCCTACCTGTGTCTTTTATTAAAACAAAAAGAGGGAACTGTTGGGAGCTGCGCGAGTGCCGCGCCTTAAAGATGGCGCTGGCTTCCGCCTTCCGCCACCCCGACGGCAAGCGCTCCTTCCGACAAACAACTCCAAATATGGTTTGTGCGGAGCTGACTCGCTTGCTTCCGTATGCGTGGCCCTATGGTAGAGGCCCACGTGGCAGTAGCTGAGTGGTAAACCTGAGGTTTAAAGCTGGCTACACAAACTAAAAATGACTACTGTTACAAAAAAACATTTTTCAATAAAAGACCTAGTCAATTGCCACAAAAAGATCCTAGTGTCGTGTCTTTTCCTACTAGTCAGGGTTTGACGTGACACAACTAGGAAGTAATAATCCTTCCTTTCCTGCTGCGTTGATTTTTAATTACCAAGGATGTTCAGTCAATAACCTGACAATAGCCATCTATTCATGAAATGTAAGCAATGCCTGCTGACCCCTGGCTATTGAGCTGGTGTTAACCCACCCTTGGAAGAACAGGAAATGTGCTTTGAACACAATAAAAAAGTTAAGCTAAGTAACTCTGTACTATATCTAGTCCATTCCAAAGAAATTCAAGTAAATGGTCAGGTCAACCCTTGACCTTTGATTAAGTGGAAATAGGCTAAGACATTGTTCTCCAGAGCCCTGGGTTTCTGTCACTGAGTAAAGAAGATTCAGAAAATTACCAGAGTCATTCTGGAACATTTTGAGCCCTGGGATGGATTCTGAGTAATCTATATCCCCAGGAATTATTTTTCCTGGAAATATGTGAACAGATACTTTATGCAAGAAGAAATTAAGAGTTCTGATAAACATGGTGAAAATATCAACTCAGTAGTTTCCAAGTTAGTTGTGTGTCCTTTTTTCTTTAATGACACATGGTGGGAGTTTAAAATCCTTACTGCACATGGTATGTGATCATAATTGTGTAGTGTGTAGTTATACATTAATTTTCATGTTAGTCTGGAAGTTAGAAGGGCAATGGGTGTTTGGGGTGGGATGCCTTTCCTTTATGTCTTGCCTCTTCCTAGTTCCTGGGGATGGCTGGAGACCCTTAGCTTGTAGCTTCATCATTCTAATTATTTCCACACCATAGGTCTCACTTCTGTGCATATGTCTTTGTTTAAGGTTTAGAGTGTGATGGGTATTCTTGGGTGTCAGTTTGATTTTAGATGTAGTCAAGTTGACAAACAAGAATAGATAACTGAAAACCAAAGTTGTTGGGTACACCTGTAAGGCATTTTTTTTCCAGACTGGATCATTTGATTAAATTTGGACCACACATTCTCATGGCAGCTTTTATAAAGGACATGGAAGAGAGAAATTTTTATGTTTTGCCTGCTTGCCTTCACTCTCACTGGTGAGTTCATATATCCTATGGTGGCATTCCTTCATTGGCATTAGAGCCCACTTTTTCAGAATTCCAACATATATTGAAACCAGTTGTGGCATCCAGACTCAAGGAGGAAACAATTGGATTCCTGACCTTTTTCTACAAGGAGACAGCCATTGTTGGACTAGATGAGCCTGTTAACCACTAAGCCACTCAAATCCTGCAAGTGTGTAGTATGTATGTGTATGTATGTATGTATGCATATACTAACACAGGGACACACAATACATATATATTAACACAAAGCCATGAAAATGTATACACACACACACACACACACACACACATATATATATATGAATATATATCACATATATACATGTCTTGGGATTTTTATTGCTGTGAAGAGACATGATGACCATGGAAATTCTTCATTTTATTTTATTTAAAATTTTTTTAATTGTACTAACTACAGTTCCCCTTCCCTCCTCTCCTCTAACTCATTCTCCCAGCTTCCCCACACTCCATCCCCCATCGACTCCTCAGAGAGGATAAGGCCTCCCATTGGGAGTCAACAAAGTCTGGCATATCAAGTTGAGTCAGGACCAACACCTTCACCCCTATCAAGGCTGAGCAAGGTATTACTCTATAAGGAATGGACTCCAAAAAGCCAGCTCATGTACTAAGAATAAATCTTGGTCCCACTGCCAGAGGCCTCACAAACTGCCCAAGCCACACAACTGTCATTCATATTCAGAAGACCTCGCTGGTCCCATGCAGGTTCCTCAGCTGTCTGTCTAGTCAGTGAGCTCCCAGTAGCTTGTGGACTTCCCTGTCTCTGTGGGTTTCTCCATCATGATCTTGACCCCTTTGCTCATATAATCTCTCCTCCTTCTTTTTGATTGGGCTGGGAACTCAGCCCAGTGCTTAGCTGTGAATCTCTGCATCTTCTTCAATCAGTTGCTGGATGAAGAAGTTTCTATAATGACAGTTAGGGTGGTCACTAATTTGATTATAGGGGAAGCCCAGTTCAG
This sequence comes from Sigmodon hispidus, assembly GCA_004025045.1. Taxonomy (NCBI): domain Eukaryota; kingdom Metazoa; phylum Chordata; class Mammalia; order Rodentia; family Cricetidae; genus Sigmodon; species Sigmodon hispidus. The sequence goes on along the minus strand of PVIH01010150.1, from coordinate 63,617 downwards.
GTATCTTCTTTACTATTGCTAGAAGTCTTGGCTGGGATCATCCTTATGGATTCTTGGGAATTTCCCTAGCACCAGGTTTCTCCCTGACCTCACAATGTTTCCTCTAACAAAATATCTATTTCCCAACTCAACTGTCCTGTTCCCTCATGTTCTCTTCCCACCTCTCCCTATTTTCCATGCTCTTAATTTACTCAGGAGATCTTATTTATTTCTCTTCCCCAGGGTATCCATGGGTGTCTCTCTTGGGGTCCTTCTTGTTACCTTGCTTCTCTGGGGTTATCTTTTGTTTTATGTCTTATATCCACTTATGAGTGAGTACATACTGTGTTTTCCTTTCTAAGTCTGTGTTACCTCACTCAGGTTCCATTTCATTTCCTGCAAATTTCAAGATGTCATTTTTTTTTACTGCTGCATAATATATTCATTATTTGGTTGAGGGGCATCTAGGTTGTTTCCAGGTTCTGCCTATTATGAATAATGCTGCTATGAACATAGTTGAGCAAATGTCCTTGTGGTAAGAATATGCATCCTTTGAGTATATGCCCAAGAGTGGTTTTGCTGGGTCATGAGGGAGGTTGATTCTCAGTTTTCCAAAGTGGTTGTACAAGTTTATTCACACCATCAATGAAGGAGTGTTCCCCTTACTCCACATCCTTTGCAATATAGGGTGTCATCAGTGTTTTTTTTTTTTTTTTTTTAAATCTTAGCTTTTCTGACAAGTATAATATGGTATCTCAGAGTTGTTTTGATTTGCATTTTTCCAATAGCTAAGGGTGCTGTGAAATTCTTTAAGTGTCTTTTGGCCATTTGAAATTTTTCTGTTAGGAATTCTTTGTTTAGATCTATGCTTCATTTTTTAATTGCAATATTTAATATTTTCATGTATAGTTTCTTTCATTCTTTATATATTTTAGAGATCAGCCCTCTGTCAGATATAGGGTTGGTGAAGGCTTTTCCCATTCTGTAGACTGCCATTTTGTCTTATTGATTGTATTTTTTGCCTTATAGAAGCTTCTCCGTTTTAGGAGGTCTCATTTATTAATTGTTGCTCTCAGTGTCAGTGCTACTGGTGTCATATTTGGGAAGTGGTCTCCTGTGCCAGTGAATTTAAAGTTATTTCTTATTTTCTCTTCTATCAGGTTTAGTGTAACTTGGTTTATGTTGAGGTCTTTGGTCCACTCTGACTTGAGTTTTGTGCACAGTAATAGATATGGATCTATTCACATTCTTCTACATGCCACCATTTAGTTATGCCAGCACTACTTGTTAAAGATGCTTTCTGTTTTCATTGTGTATTTTTGGATTCTTTGTAATAAATCATGTCTTCATAGGATGTGGATTATTGTCAGGGTCTTCAGTTAGATTTTATTGAGCCATGTGTCTGTTTTTATGCCAGTATCAAGCTATTTTTATTACTGTACCTCTGTAGTAGAGCTTGAAGTCTGGGATTATGATGCCTTCAGAAGTTCCTTTATTGTGCAGGATTGTTTTCTATATAAAGTTGAGTATTGTTTTTCAAGGTCTGTGAAGAATTGTATTGGGATTTTGGTGGGATTCCATTAAATCTGTAGATTGCTTTTGGTAAGATTGACATTTTTTTTTTTTTTTACTATGTTAATCATACCCATCCAAAAGCATGAGTGATCTTTTCATTTTCTGGTATCTTTTTCAATTTCTTTCTTTAATGGCTTAAAGTCCTTATCATATAGGACTTTTGTTTATTTTGTTTGAGATACCCCAAGATATTTTAGACATGGCAACTCTTATAAAGAAAAACATTTAATTGGGATGGCTTACAATTACAATTTCAGAAGTTTAGTTCATTATTATTATGGCAGGTCATGGCAGCATGCAGGCAAAGATGGTGGTGGAGAAGAGGCTGAGAGTTCTATATCTTGATCCAAAGGTAATAGGAAGTAAACATTGAACATAGCTTGAACATGGGAGACCTCAAAGCCCACCATCACATTGACACATCTCCTCCAAAAAGACCATATCTATTCTAACAAAGTCACATTTCCTAATATTGCTTCTCCTTTTGGGGGGCATTTTCTTTTAAAGTACCACTATATATACATATATAGTGTATATATACATGTATATATATATATATTACATTATATCAGTTCTGTTTTCAAGAGAATCCTGAGTAACACAACCAGAATAGTGAATTAGGACCTGCCTAATTGACTTAATGTCAAATAAAGTCATAGTAAAATCATCTTTTAAGTCTACACTGTAATGCATCTTCTTAGGGGACACAATTCAAGTCATAACAATGATTATTATATTTTGCCAGTGTTTTAAAAATCTGATATTAATGACTGTCTATTTTATAATTAAAATATTCACAGAAATGAAAAGGCTTAGTGATTATATTCAGTTTTGGTGACAGTTCATAGAAATGTAAATGTTTCAATTGTATAATTGTATATATTACTCAACAATATTCTCCTTGGCAGCATAATTTTGTATTCCAATTAAAAAGGCAGTAATTAACTGTGCTACGAAGGAATGCCAACACCATAGGGTAAATAAAGTTTTATTTTGCAAACCATTTGAGCTCTGAGCTGGTTCTATCTGTATAGGAGTTTTACAGTCTTTGGGAAAGAACAAAACTGTCACCCTAGAAGTAATCATGGCCAATTCTGCTCTCTGACCATGCCAGCTGTAATTCTGAGAGACCTAAGATCAGAGATCATAGTTTCTCAGGTATTACTTTCAGTTGTCAGCTGAATAGTCCCAAGTATTCCATACTGTTTCCCTTCTATGAGCCTCAGTGGCCAGGTCACACACTTTAGACTCTGGGAGTGATGAGCAATGATCTAGAGGTTTATCTTTCCTATGGCTCTGTGTTCATTACCTTTCTTTTGCTGTGATAAAACACCATGGCCAAAACAAAGTTATAGAAGAGTTTATTTGGACTTACAGTTCTATAGAATTAGAATCCATGGTGGAGAAGTAGAGGAATGCTGGCATAGGAGAGGCAATGGTGGCAGAAGCAGTAGCTGTGAGACCACATCTTGAACTGCAAGCAGAAAGCAGAGAAAGTTACCTGGGAATGGCATAAAAATTTTAAACCTCAAAGCCTACTCCAACCAACATGCTTCCCCCAGCAAAGCCATGCTTCCTAAACCTACTCAAGCAATGTTTCCAACTGGGAACCAACTATCCAAATACCCTAAGACTACGGGGGACATCTTAGTCACACCATCATGGGTCACCTCTGTCCCAGTGTTGCATGACTTCTGCTGGGGAGATAGGAGCAAATGCATCTTCACCCAATGTAGAGCACTCACAACAGAACAGTAAAGCAATTCCAATCAAATCTAGCTTGGTGGACTACTGAGTTTACTGTGGTTACTTACAGAAATATGGCTGACTCAAAGGCAGCTACAGCACCAGAAAGTCCTCTCACCATGGCAGTTGGTTGTTTGTGAAAGCTATTTCCCCAGTATTCTCTGCCTAACTTGCAGGAAGTTCCAGTGAAATGTCTCCTCTCCTCAGTAACTGTTTACTCCTTGTACAACTTTGGAGAAGACCTTGTGAACCAGCATAAATTTCATGCTTCTGAGTTTCCCTTCTTTTCTAGGCTTCCTGGGGTTTGCTAGCCTCTGATTCAACCAGAAGGGAATGTTTAAATTTTCTGGCAAGAGTCACACTATTCTCAGGATGGTCTGTGAGCCCCTCAGAGATCTTGGACTCTAAGACCCTACAGATCACAACTTATTACATATGTCACATATGTTTCCGATGGTGGCCATATCAGAAGAGCAACAGGTGGCAATTGACTTCAGAGGATTGACCCACCAGGCAAAAAAAGATCCTAATGGGTGAATCTGGGCTAGGCCAGGCCCTGGAAGCTTCAGCTCCCAGATAGCTTTTTTGCTATTGCTGTATCTTTGCATGTTTGCCGCTGCCATTTTTATCTAGTATCTGGCATGATATGAATGGGCTTGGGAGATTTCCACTGACCTTAATGTAGTGTGCGATTTTCTCATGGAAATAACCCATTCTACTGGGCATTTTTACTTGTGGATTATTATAAAGATGATTCCCTCCTAAGCTGTATTGTTTAACTGAAGCAATGATTTTATATACTAATGGTGTTAGTTTAAATAGGATTTTGATGATTGAGGTTTTTAAAATAAATGTAAGGGGTTATGATAGAGGTTAGTTTAGTGGAAAAATTAACATAGGTAAAGGCAGGATAAAATGTTGCCCCTGCCTCTGATAAAGTAGAGGCTGGAGAAGACAAAAAATCAAACAAGGAAATGTCACACAGCTAGAACATGTGAGTTCCTATTGAGGAGCCATATAGGTTGTAGCTTGGGTTAATGACTGAGAAAAACAACTGAGTCCCAGAAGCCTCGCTAGCTTAAATTCTTTTAATGTTGGGAAATGAGTTCACAGGTTTAGGAGTGCATCATAGTTGAAACAAAGCTTTAAAAATAACTTAAGGTTAGACTGATATTTTTGTGAATAGCTTTTAGGTGAAAAATGCAAGGAAACAATCTAAAGCTTTGGAAAGGTAGATAGTTGAGAGACTTGTTAAGGTCAGGGAACAAGAACAAAATAGCTCAATTATTCCTAGCTGATGTGCTTACTTGCTAGAGTTGTCTGATGACCAAAGGTGATGATTAATTTCTTATACCCATTTCTGCCCTCAGCTACCCAATAAAACAAACAAAGAAGGGACCAAAACCAAAAAATATTGTTGCTATATGGATATGCACCTTAAGTATTTCAAATAAAGATGACTGCTTTTCATATATAAAAGTTTAGATTTGTGATTATTCTAAGATTTCTTATAAGATTACTCTTTGAGATAAATAATATAATGATTGATTCTTTTGTGTGTGTGTGTGTGTGTGTGTGTGTGTGTGTGTGTGTAACTGCAAAATTCAGCCTGTCAGCAGAAGAGCTGAGTAAAACACCTTGCTTGCACACACTCTATTAATCTATAACAAGCTGCTTGGACATGAATGTATGTGGGTTCTTGAGACAACTTGCTTTTCACCTGTAATAAGTAAGATGTTTAATCATGTATGGGCTATGGAAAACATGTAGTTTTTTTCTTTTTGTATTCATTATAATTATTCATTTGAAAAATAGTGTGTAACCACATTGTAATTTTTATATTGCTTGAAAGATTTTGCTGGGGTATATAAGTAGTGGGGAAAAAATAAAAATTTTTAGAAGGAAGCCATCAAGAGAGACAGAAGAGATACATCTAGAGAGAGGTAAGAAAAGAAACAAAGAACTCTCTCTCTCTCTCTCTCTCTCTCTCTCTCTCTCTCTCTCTGTGTGTGTGTGTGTGTGTGTGTGTGTGTATTTTCCCTGTCTCGCCAACCCCAGGGAGTTGAATTTAGCCCTCTTCTCCAGCCTCAGAGAATTAAGTTTCACTCCCTCAGATAAGAAAATACCCAGGTTTTCTGACTCTGTAGGCTCTCCCTCCAGCCCCGTGCTGCTGGGGGCTGGTCCTCAGGGCAGCAGTATATGCCTATATTTTTATTTCAGCTTGTGAACTCCGCAAAGACCAAAAATTGCCATATTCAGTTTTTATTAATTTTCTTGTGTTTGTCATTTGGGAGTGTGCTTTACATGTCTTGTAAGAATTAGACAAGGACATTTCATTAATCTTCAGGAATATTATTGGAACAGCTCACATGTAGCTCATTGGAAGGGAATATCTGTGTTTCCTTTTGCCAAAGAAATACTCAAAGCTCATCTTATTACCGCCCCAACCACATGGCTTTTTATGTTTTTGTATCATATTCTGAGCCCCTAGATCTCTGATGCTCATACAACAGCCAGTTGGGAACTTAGTTTATTGTTAAAGCCTTGCTATATTTTAGAAATAAGAATTGGCTCACATGATCCTATGAGGCCATGTCCAGGACAGCTCAGCAAAATTTTGGCTGGTGAAAGTTATGTTCTGAAAGCCAAAAGAAAGCAAGCTCAAATCCCTGCCTGTGAAGGACACTTGGAAAGCCTCAGGGAGCCGCCAATTCTTCTGCTTCCCTTGCAAAATGGAGGGACGGGCAGCATCCATCTTAATTGAGAAGATGCTTAGCTTTTGGCTGACTTTGTCTTTTCCCCTCAGTCTGGAGTTCTCCTGTTTACTCTCATCCTACACCTTACTTTGATGCACATCCATTCAGCTAGTCTGGGTCCACCTGGCTCTTTATAACAGAGCAGGCAAGCTCTTATTCACCAGACTGTTGCTTGCTGATAGCCAGATCTTCTCCTAGACTCCTTTTCGAGAAGGAAGTCTACCTTCAAGTCTCAGTGGAGTCAGACCCATAAGCTTGCTGCATGAGAGGTTTCTGCTTCAGGTCCAAAATCACACAGGCTCCCATTGCTCCAGTTTTCTGGTGCCCTGTGCAGCAGGCAAGGCAACCTGTTCCTTTGTTAGTTTCCAAGACCACAGACTTCGGCGACAGACAGGCACTTGTTCTTGCAGCTGTCCCCAGCCTTTAAGCTCAGTCAGAAAGGGAAGAGCTGTCACTCTTGCTATTCCTGTCTGTGGCATACTATTAGCTATCCTTCCAGGAACTGCTCTTGGGTGCATACGGGGAACCATCTAAGAATGTTCAAGAACTGGGCTGAAGAGCTGGCTCAGGGTTTAAGAGCAATGGCTGTTCTCCCAGAGGACCCAGGTTTAATTCTCAGCACCCACATGGCAGCTCACAATTATCTGTAACTCCTGTTCCAGAGATCTGGCACTTTCATACCAATGCACATAAATAAAGCTAAAATGATTTGAAGAAAAAAAAAAAAGAATGTTCAAGAACCAACATTCTTTCACCTCGTGCCCCTAATCCTGCAAAACTAGAGACCTGTAACATCTGCAGCTTCTGTTGGTTGGCATCTTGCTGCCCCAAACCTCAGCGTCTGTAGTTTTCTAATCAAATTTTTATTTTTCATTTGAATTATGGCTCCCACATGGCAAATGAAGTTCCTCTTTCCTACCTGCCCACTCCATGTTTGGAAGGGGCTAAGACACGAACCTGAGATAGAGTCACCCTCCTCCTGGTTCTAAGATGTACCACTGCTGATCCTTCACTGTCTAGATGAGCTGAACTCTGAAAGTTTGGGTCATAACAAGTCCCTCCTCGCTTAAGTCCCCTCTGGTCAGTGGAGACTTGTGTGGTCAGTCCTAGGGACCAGAAAAATAACAAAGTCTTTTCCTTTTGTCTCATGTAGCCTTCAATTACATTTCTTAAAATCTTGTATTGAGGGCAAGGGGAGGAGAATGGCGCAGGAGTTAAAAACATTCATTGCTGTTTTCCATAACCAATTTAATTTATTTTTATGTTCTAATATCTAGAAAAAGGCAAAGCTACCAATCATTCCCTCCAAGGAACCCATTCACCAAGTAAACAATTAGAACACTAAACAAAAAGCATCATGGCATCCATGGATGCATTATTCTTGCTGTGGCCTCAAGATTTTTAATTTTTCGTTATTTTAAAAGGTTCTTTTTTCTATTTTATATAACCAACCACAGTTCCCGCTCCTTCCCCTCCTCCCACTCATCCCTCAGCTTCTCTGCACCCCCCATCCACTCCTCAGAGAGAGTAAGGCCACATGGGGAGTCAACAAAGTCTGGCATATCAAGTTGAGGCAGGATCAACTCCTCCTCAATCAAAGCTGAGCAAGGTATCTTTCCATAGGAAATGAGTTCCAAAAAGCCCATTCATGCACTAAAGATAAATCCTGGTCTCACTGCCAGAGGCTCCACAAACTTCCCAAGCCACACAGCTGTCATCCACATTCAGAGGCTCCTATGCAGGTCCTCTGGCTCAACCATATTCATAGCAGTATTATTCACAATAATTTGTAGGAAACAACCTAGATACTCCTCAACTGAAGAATGAATAAAAAAAGTGGTACATTTATACAGTGGAGTATTACTCAGCAGAAAACATAAAAACCAAAAACCATAAAAGAACCCATAAAAATATCTTGTAGTTTGAAAGCAAATGGATGGAACTAGAAAAAAACCATCCTAAGTGAGGTTACCCAGACCCAGGAAAACAAACATGGTATGTACTCACTCATAAGTGAACACCAGACATAAAGCAAAAGATAACCAGGCTACAATCCACAACCCCAGAAAAGCTAGGTAACAAGGAGCACCCTAAGAGATCCCTGGATTCCCTGGGAGGGGGAAATGGATAAGATCTCCTGAATAAATTGGGAGTATGGGGTGGGAAGGAGATAAGGGGAGGTGGAAAGAAGACATGAGGGAACAAGACGTTTGAGCTGGGGGAGGAATAGAGAAAGAGAACAACAAAATAGATATCTTGACGGGGGAGCCATTGTGGGGTCAGCGAGAAACCTGATGCTGGGGAAATTCCCAGGAATCCACAAGGATGACCCCAGTTAAGACTCCTAGCAATAGTAAAGAGGATACCTGAACTGGGCTTCCCCTGTAATCAAACTGATGATCACCCTAATTGTCTACATCCAGCAACCTTCATCCAGCAACTGATGGAAGCAGATGTAGAGATCCACAGCTAAGCACTGGGTCGAACTCCCAGAGCAGCTGAAGAGATAGAGGAGAGATTATATGAGCAAAGGGGTCAGAGACCATGATGAAGAAACCCACAGAGACATTTATTGCTCTTTCAGAGGACTTTTGTTTGGTTTCTAGCATCCACATTGCATGACTAATGACTGCCTGTAACTCCTGTTTCAGGAGAAACAACTACCCCAACTTCCCCAACTGCCCCAACTGCCCCCTCTCCTTGTCTCCAAGGGATCTGTATAAGAATGGATTATATTCACACACACACACACACACACACACACACACACACACACACACACACACACAGATAAAATAAAACAAACCTTAAAAACCTCATATAAGTTCTTTCCAGTGAAAAAGAATTGCCCAGTTCACTATTCAGGTACTCCAGGAGAAGTCTCATTGAGTTCTTGTGGTTTGTGTCACCCTGTCGATGACAGAGACATGCATGCTCTGGGAAAAATTGCTAAAGGGGGCCTCTCAGGTGTGAAGAAACAGCATTTTGGTGTTGTGTTCAACTCAGAGTCTTGATAATTAAATGTGACCAAGACCCAGAAGCACAGTGGATGGCAGCATTGCCTTTCTTCTTTACAATAACTAGGTAGTGAAAGACCACTCCTGAGGGCTGACCAGGAACACAGCACACTTTCAATTAGAGCTTCTAGAAGCATCCTTAGTTAGACTCGTGTGTACAAAATGACGCTGGAAGGGCTGGCTGTTCCACTGGGGTTCAAGGTATCTGGTGATTCCAACTCTTGGCTTACTCCTGAGAATTAATTATCATAATAGGTTTCCAAATGGCCAGTAACACAGCATGAGAATCTGGCTCTTCAGAGTCTTTAGAAATGGCCTCTTCTCTAATACAAAAATATCAAATGCTCTATATTCAGGAATCAGAGTCCCTTCTCTCCTTAAACACACTACTCATATGCTCACATTCAAAAAAGCATCCACTCATTTTTGTTAAATGTGTTCTCTGAAGGTTTTCTGGAGCTATACTCTTCAAAATTCACTTACCATTAAATAACTAGAAACTAGTATCTCAAGTGCATATTTTTCCCATTGTGATTCAATACATGAAGGAATAGTATTCAAGGAAGCAAGGTATTTAGGCTCACGGCCTGAGCGGCTGCTATCAACCATGGTGAAGAAAGCAAGATAACAAGGGTATACAGCTTCCTGCTCAAACATCAGAGGGTCAGAAAGCAGAGATGAACATGGTGCTTAACTGCACTTTTTCATTTTAAAATGTATTGCTGGTCCCTACCCATATACATGTTCCCATATACAAGGTTGGTCTCCCCCCACCCCACTTACATCTTCAAAAATGTCCTCAAAGACATACCTAGAGATGAGTCTTCTAGATCATTCTAAATTCAGTTAACAATGAAGATGATCAGTTACCAGCTCTTAGTGCTTATGCCACCTACCACCATGATACTTTATCCTGCAATGGTGGGGTCTGTCCTATCTAACTAGATTCCTGGCCTATCCCTGAAGAATGGAATGGACAGACAGAGAAGAATAAAACTGAGAGGTTATTCTATTCCTAATTCAGAGCTAACAGCTTTAAAGGGGATACAACTTTAAACAAACTGACAGTTGAGATTCAAATAAAGCAGCTTTGAGCCCTTCAAAACAGAGGGATACTAGCTAAGAACCATAACCATTCTGAGAACTGTTAATAGCTTTTACGGGTCTCTGGAACAGTAGGTCTTGAAGTCTGAAGCTATGGGTCTCAGAAGCTGTGGTCTGGAGGTCTAGAAAGCAGTGGGTTTTGGAACACAGAAGCAGCTGCAGAGACTAATTTCCTTCTGCAGACCGGCCAAATGTGTAGTGTCTTGGAGGCCAAGGCAGGAATGGTTTCCTTGACTATAGCTATTGGTGAAGTCCTGGAGGCTGCCCTGAGTGAGCTCCCTACTGAGGGCAGGAGTCTCCAGTGCAGATGGCCTTGGATGAGTCTGTCCTTGGTGAATCTTAAAGGCAGCTCTGAAGTCTTCCTTTCTCTACTCCTCACTGGTTTTTGCAGTCCTTCTATTTGTAAAGCTGTGGAGCATCCAAATTTATAAAAGTGTCCAGGTTCTGGGTGGCTCCTGAATAATAGAATGCACATAAATTTAACACCAGAAGTTGAGTGAACTCTCACACTTTGTAGGGAAGAAGAACCCTAATCTTATACAAAATTGCTATGATTTTATAGTCAGTTCTGTAAAGACAGAGACCAGGTTTGCAGAGGTAGAGAAACTTGTAAAAAAATTTGTCCCCAAATGTTATGGCAACCTTTGGAGTGGGATACTGTCTCCTATGCAAATGATAACCAGAACTGACCTTGCTTTACTCCTATGGTGGTTTAAATAGGTATGGCCCCATAGACTCATGTGTGTGAATGCTTAGCCAGAGGGAGCAGCACCATTAGGAGGTGTGTCCTTGGGGGGGGGGGCTTTGAGGTCTCATGTATGCTCAAGCCATGCCCAGTGGGACAGTGCTTCCTGTTTTCTGCATATCAAAATGTGGAATTCTCAGCTTCTTCTACAGAGCCATGACTGCCTGCATGTTGCCCTTCAAGACAATAATGAACTAAACCTCTGAACTGTAAGCCAGCACCTTTATAAGAGTTACTGTGATCATGATGCCTCTTCACAGTATTAGAAACCCTAACTAAGACAGCTCCTAAGATCATATGAGATTGGGTACACACAGGACAGTACTGCCCTAGACTGGTTTCCCCTGTACTTGGATTCCATATAAACTAAATCTTACCTCCCATGACCTTATGGTGCACATTTTTATTTTCTTAGTATGTACTATCTGGCTTTTTTCACTCAACATAACCAATTTGGAGATATGTTCATGCTGTTTCATGTACGAGTAATAGAGTTTTTATATAATATATTCTGATTATGGTTTTTCTTCCTCAGCTCCTCCCAGCCCCTCCTCACCCACCCAAATCCACCATCATTCTTTCTCTCTCCCATTGAAAAATAAATAGTTATCTGAAAATAAGATAAGAAAGGATAAAATGAAGTAGAATTAGGACAATACAAACAAAAAAGAGTCAAAGAAAAAGCATAAGAAACACATATAGACACAAGACGTATACACATTTACACACAAAGAAATTCCATAAAAATACACATCTAGAAATAATATATAAGGAAAAAACACATAATCTGAGAGGAGGGGGGAAGCTCAAAGAAAGTATTATGAGACAAATAACACACCAAAAATACCATTGTGTTGGTCATCTATGTTTAAGCATAGGGCTTGGCATTAAGTGGGGTTCGTATACTAAGTGAGAATCCCTTGGGAATAGTTAATGTTTTCTTTGTAAGTGGCTATCAGGTGAACATAGCTTCTGGATTAGAGAAAGAAGCTCATGTCTTCTTCCCCTATCAATGCTGGGGTCCCATCTGGTGCAGACATGTGCAGGCCTTGTGAGTTTACATATGCACTAGTCCTGTTTGGTTTTCTTGGTGTCTTCCATCCCCATTAGCTCTTACAATGTTTTCGCCTCCTCTCTACAGAGTTTCCTGAGCCCTAAAAAGAAAGATTTAATGATGAAGGACTTGATGAAGACATCCCATTTACACCGAGTATTCCAAAGTCTCCCACTCTCTGAACATTGTCTAGTTATGGGTCTCTGTATTGGCTTCCATCTACTACAGGAGGAAGCATCTCTGATGATGGCTGAGCAAGACACTAATCTATGAGTATAGCAGAATGTCACTGGGAGTCATTTTATTGACATGTTATTTTCGCAGAATAGTAGTATTTCATTTTCCCCTAGGTTCCTGACCATGTGATGTGGTGATATACTTTACATTTAGTAAAACCAGTCTGGAATATCAGAGATCAGATCCACCCACAGTCAAACCAGGAGGGTCAGAGAGTGGTAACTCAAGCCTTTAATTCCAGCACAGGAAAGATGAATGGAGACCTATGCCTTTAATCCCATAACTCCCATAACACAGAAAAACAGAGATCTTTCTGTGTTTCTGTGAGTTCAAGGCCTAACTACCAAACGGTAGTAGCACACACCTTTAATCTTAACTCTAGAATTATAATGCAGAGCTGAACCCAGAAGGAAACAACTGGCTGAAGAAGATATTTAAGGAGGAATATGCAAGAGAGTGTGGGATCCTGTGTAAGTGATGAGGAGCCAGGCTGAAGAATGTGGAAGATAGCTGGGTAAGAATTGATTGTGGTATGATTCATCTCTGATATTCCAGCCTTTTCCTTAACATGTGGCTTTGAATTTTTGTTTAATAACAACTAGAATTTGCATTTCAATGTGAGCAGTGTTGTGCATAGGTTCTGTCTCCTAGAATATTTCCTAATTCCAATCAGATAGAGGTTGGTTACTCCTACAGCCTTTGTGCTACTTTTGCACCCAGATGTCTCGCAGGCAGGTCACCATTGTTGATTGAAGGGTTTGTAGCTGGACTGGTGTTTACTTTTTTTCTGGTACTGTGGAGAGTATCTTCCAGTACAAGGAGAAGTAGTCAGTAGGAATTAAGGCTCTAGTTAGGGACCAGCTTGTTTTCTCTGTTTTCAGTGAGTTATGCTGGCTCTATCTTCAGCAACAAGGCCTTACCATTAGGTTGTGAAGAACAACCAATAACCTTGGCAATAGCCTAAATTATTTGGTGGTTTCCAAAGCATCCCTTTGGCCAACAACTCAATTAGATGAAACCTAGTCTCAGCACTGGAGGTATCATTTGGTGGTAAGAGATGTATAGTGCTATCTCCCCTGCTATTTGATGACTTCATTTAGATTTCTTTTATATATGTCTATTTTAGAAGCTTCTATTGTATTGGGTCTTCTTATAACCACTTCAAATTGCTTAGATTTAGCTGTCCCTCTCTATATTCCTTTTCTCATTTCTCTTATCTTCTTCTTACCTGTTTGATTCTTTCATTAGTCTCCTCCCATCCTGCCCATCCATAACTATGTATTCTGTTTCCCTGTCCTAGGGAGATGCTTTCCTCTACCCTAGTCCCTTACTCTTTTCCTAACTTCCGAGGTTATACACATTGTAGAGTGCTTGTTAAAGATGTAACAACTGACATCTACGTATAAGTAAATAACTATGTATTTTGCAGTTTGGGATATCTCACTCAGGATGATTTTTTTTCTAGCTCCATCTATTTATGTGTGAATTTTATGATAAAAACAACTTAGTAATATTTCATTATGTAAATCAGTCACATTTTCTTTATACATTCACCCAATGGTGGACATCTAGGCTGTTTCTAATTTCTAGTTGCTATGAATAGACCAACAATAAATGTGAATGGGCATATGTTTCTGTAGTAGAGTATAGAATACTTTTTTTTTCTTCCTTCTTTATTTTGTATTTATCAAAAAAACACAGTAAAAAGAATTTAAAATGTGGAAGAGTTAACAATAACTGTACAGAGGATAAGAATGATAAGCATGGCTTATCAAGGGTAGAAATACAAATAAGAATACTTTATAGCTGGATCTTGTACTATGTCTACTCTTAGTTTCCAGAGAAGCTGTCATGTGAATTTCCATTGTGGCTGTACAAATTTGTAGAGCCATCAGCAATGGATGAATGTTTCTCTTGCCCCACATTCCCACCAGCATATGCTGTCATTTGTTTTGTTGATCTTGACCCTTCTGACTGCATAAGATAAAATCTCAAAGTAATTTTGATTTACATTTTCCTGATGGCTAAAAATGTTGAACATTTCTTTAAGTGTTTCTCAGTCATTTGTGCTTCATTTTCTGAGAACTCTATTTAGTTATGTATCCCATTTTTTAAATTGGGTTATTTATTTTATTGATGTCTAGTTTTTAAAATTTTTTTTTATATATTTTAGATATAACTGCTCTATCAAATGTGTAGCTGATAAACACATTTCATTAGATTCCCCATTCATTAGATTGCCACATTGTCCTAAAGATGATGCCCTTTTCTGAAAAAAGCTTTTTGGTTTCATGAGGTTCTTAGTGATTGTGCTGATAGTGTTCTGTTAAGAAAGTCTTTTACTCTGCCAATATGTACAAGACTGTTTTCTACTTTCTCTTCTATCACATTTACTATACTTGGCCTAAAGTTGAGGTCTTTGATGCATTTGGGATTGAGTTTTGTGGAGGGTGATAAAAATCAATCTATTTGGGTTCCTCTACTTGTAGCCATCCAGTTTGACAGAGCCAATTGTTGAAGTTGCTGTTATTTCTTTTCTAGTGTGTATTTCTGAATTCTTTATTAAAACTCATTTCCACAGATGTGAGGACTTTTGTATGGGTCTTTGGTTTAGTTCCATTGATCAACATGCAATATGGTACAGTTTTATAATGTGGTAGTGAGACCTCCAGCAGTTTTTTCTTTTCTTTTCCTTTCATCCCTCCCTCCCTCTTTCCTTCCTTCCTTTTTTTTTTAACTATTCAGGATTAAACTATTCCCATTTTGTTGTGTTTCCATATGAAGCAGAAAACTGTTCTTTCAGTTTTTATAAAGAATTGTGTTGGACTTTTGATGAGGATTGCATTGAATCTGTAGATTGATTTTGTTAGGATGGCCATTTTCAATATATTAATCCTATCAATCCATGAGCATGAGAGATCTTTCCATCTTCTGGTATCTTCTTCAATTCCCTACAGAGGAGCACCTAACCCAGTCTTGATATTGGAATAAGGAAATAAGGTGCTTGGAGTAGATGCACCATGCTGAGCTGACCCATCTTGAGACTTTTAACTCTTTTTGGGGAGGAGATCTGGGGATAGGAAGGAGGGAGGCTGAAGGCTGACTGAGAGGGATTGAGAGGAGGGAAGGGAGGGGTGGGGGATACATGGAAAAAGACTTTTTAATAAATAAATAAAAAGATGATACAAATAAATGGAAAGTTATCCAGTTTTGTTGCAAAAATCCTTTTTTATATAAGTATATATTATATTATATACATGCTTGTTTAGAGCTCCAATTTTTTTGAGACTTTGTAAAAGGTGTTTCTCTGATTTATTTCTTAGTTCATTTTGTATATAGGAAAGCTATTGATTTTTGTGTATTAATTTTGTATCCTGCTACATTATTGAAGGTGTTTATCAGCTGTACAAATTTTCTGGTGGAGTTTTTAGGATCATTTATATATATACAATCATATCATCTTCAAACACAGATGCTTTTCCTTCTTTTTTTCTATTTGTATCTGTGGTGATATATTTTATATCTAATAAAACCAGTATGAAATATCAGAGAGATGAAATAGACCACAGTCAATTCTCACCCAGGCATGTTCTCAGGGTAAAAGCTATCTTCAAGAGTCCTCAGCCTGGCTTGTCACTTCTACAGAATAAATCTCTGTCTTCCTACACTTGCCTTAAATATATTCTTCACCCATTTGTTTCACTTCTGGGTTCAATTATGCTTCTATACCTAGAGTTAAGATTAAAGG
Source organism: Sigmodon hispidus (assembly GCA_004025045.1). Lineage (NCBI taxonomy): Eukaryota > Metazoa > Chordata > Mammalia > Rodentia > Cricetidae > Sigmodon > Sigmodon hispidus. The sequence goes on along the minus strand of PVIH01010150.1, from coordinate 47,656 downwards.
TATGAATCACTACTGTTTGGTAGTTGATTTCCTTCTGTTGTCTTATTGTTCAAGCTAAGACTAAAAGTACTTGCTGTATTGAATAGGTATAGAGTGAATGGACAGCCCTGTCTTGTTTCTGATTATATTTAGAATGCTTTGACTTTCTCTTCATTTAGGCTCATGTCTTGCTGTAAATCACCCTATTTATGATGAGGCATGTCTCTTGTATCCCTAGTCTATTCAGGGATTTTTATCATGAAGGTATAGAATTTTTTCCTAAAGATCTTTTGTGCATCTAATAAGATGAGCATATGAATCTGTTTATATTAAGGATTAAGTTTATAAATTTATCTATGTTGAACCATTTTTTTATTTCTGGAATGAGGCATACTTAATCATAATAAATGATCTTTTTGATGTGTTCTTGTGTTTGGTTTGCAAGTATTTTATTGAGAATTTTTGTGTCTATGTTCATGGGGAAATTGCTCTGTAATTTTTTCTTTCTTTGGTCTTTATGTGGTTTAGGTATCAGAATAATTTGGGTATTCTCATAAAATGAATTAAGGAACATTCTCTCTGTTTCTAGTTTTTGGAGTAATTTGAAGAGTATTGGCATAACTTTTTTTTTTTTTGAAAGTCTAGTAGAATTCTGTACTTATATGGTCCTGGGCTTTTGTTTTGTTTGGAAACTTTTAATTACTACTTCTATTTCTCTGGGTTATTGGTCAATTTAAATTTCTTTTTTAATCTTGATTCACCTTTGGCAGGCGGTATACATCAAAAATGTATCCATTTATCTTAGGATTTCCAACTTGGTAGCATACAGAGTTTTAAAATCTATTCTTGTCTTTCTCTGGGTTTCCTTAGTGTCTGTCATTATGTTCCACCTTTCATCTTTAATTTATTAATTTGGATCATCTCTTTCCATCATTTAGTTAATTTGGCTAAATTTTTATTTATCTTATTGATTTTCTTAAAGAACAAACTATTTTATTGTTTTTTGTATGTGTTTGTTTGTTTCTCTTTTAATAGTTTGATTACTTCCTGCAATATACCCCTTTAAGGATGTGATTTCTTCTTTTTGTTCTATAACTTTGAGCTATGTCATTAAGTTATGAGTATGAGATCTCTCCAATTATTTTTATGTATGTAGTTAGTGCTATGAACTTGCCTCTTAGAAACACCTTTGTTGGGCCCCATAGGTTTTGGTATATTTTGCTTACATTTTCATTCAATTCTAAACAATTTTAATTTCTTTATTGACCCATTTTTTTTTAATTTATAAGTGAGTCATTTAGTTTCCATGAGTGTGTAAGCTTCCTTCTGTTTCTGGTGTTGTCAACATCCAGCTTTAAACCATGACAGTTAGAATGAACACAAAGTATTTTTTTCTTGTATTTGTTGAGATTTGCCTTGTGTCCAATATGTAGTCAGTTTTGGAGAAAGTTCCATGAGATTCTGAAAAGAAAGTATATTCTTTTGTATTTGAGTAATGCCTTCTGTAAATATTGTTATGTCCTTTTGATTAGTATTTCTCTGCTTATTTTTGTTAGGATGACTTTTCTATTGGTGAGAGTGGGGTATCGCAGTCTCTCACTGTAAATGGTCAATATGTGACTTTTGGTTTAGTAGTGTTTCTTTTGTGACCTTGGGTGCCCTGTGTTTGGTACATTGATGTTTGTAATTGCAGTATCTTTTTGATGAGTTTTTTCTCTGATGCATATGTAGTGTCCTTTCTTATTTCTTTTGATTAGTTTTGGTCTGAAGTCTATTTTGTCATATACTAAAATGCCTACACCAGCTTTCTTCTTCTTGGGTATATTTGCGTGGGATATCTTTTTCCAACCTTTATCCTGAGGTGATATCTATCTTTAATGATAAAGTGTGTTTTTTGGATGTAGTAGAAGAATGGATCTTGTTTCCAATTTTTTTTTATTGGGGGGATTGAAATAATTGATGTTGGCAGTTATCAGTGACCCATGTACTGAATCCTGCTATTTTGTTGTTGTTGTTGTTGTTGTTATGGCTTGGGGTTTTTTTCCCATCCTCTTTTGATTTGCTGATGTGGGATTATATTCTTTCTCTTTTCTTGGGTGTGGTTAACCTCTTTAGGTTGAAGTTTTCCTCCTAACACCTTCTGCAGAGCTGTTTTGGTAGATTAAATACTGATTAAATTTGGTTTTATTATGGAATATTTTTGCTTTATACTTTGTGATTGAAAGTTATGCTGGGTATAGTAATCTGGGCTGCCGTCTGTGGTCTCTTAGAGTTTGTAGAAAATCCACCCAGGCTCTTCTGTCTTGTAGCGTCTCCATTAAGAAATCAGATGTTCTTATAATGAGTCTTTATATTTTACTTGGTCTTTTTCTCTTGTAGTTTTTAATATTCATCTTTGTTCTGTACTTTTAGTGTTTTGATTATTATGTGTCATAGGAAATTTCTCTTCTGGTCCAGTCTATTTGGTGCTATGTATGTATTCTTGTTCCTTGATAGGTACCTCTTTCTTTAGATTAGGGGGATTTCCCTCTATGATTTTGTTGAAGATATTTTCTGTATCTTTGACCTGAGTTTCCTTTTCTTCCTCTATTTCTAATATTATAAAGCTGATATTTTTGTAGTATTCCAGATTCCCTGTGTTTCCTCCTGGAGTTTTTTAGATTTAACATTTTCTTTGACTGAAAAATTTGTTTATTTTTTTCTTCAATGCCTGGGATTCTCTTTTCTATGTCTTGTACTCTGTTGGTGAGGCTTTCTGAGGTTTCTGTTTGACTTCCTAAATTCTTCATTTCCAATTTTACCTCAATTTGGGTTTTCTTTAGTGATTCTACTTGTACTTTAATATCTTGAGATGGTTTTTTATTATTATTTTATTCTACTGTTTATGTTTTCACAGACAATATTAAGGGATTCATTCATTTTTCTTTAAGGTTCTTGAATAACATATTCATAATTGCAATTTTGAAGTCTCTGTCTTTTGTTTCAGCTATATTGCATTATTCGAGGCCTACTTTAGTAGGTTGCTGGGTTCTGGTGGAGGCATATTGTCATGGGTATTAATCGTCCGATTCTTTCCACTGGTGCCTAGGCATCTGGGTTTGGGGCAATTGTAATTCTAGGTGTCGCTGTTTAGTCTTATTTTTGTTTGAGTGAGTGTTTTGTTCCCAGGATTTGGTTGTTCTCTCTGGATCTAAGGAAATTATGATGGCTATGAGTTGCCTGGTAAGGACTGATTCTAAGTCCCCACCACGTTCTGGTCACTGGGGATCCCTGGTATATTATATTTCTAGATATTGGGGACTGACACAAAGGAATGGGGTTGGTCTAGAATGGGATGCTGAGAGGGTCTACAGGAAGGAGGAAGGCTGAGTTTGCCATGAAGTTCAGTGGAGTCCTCAATGAGCTGAGTCAGAGATAGAGGACAGGTCCCTGCAATTGGTTTGGTACAGGGCTGAGGATGATACCGAAGAATTTGCAACTGAGGATAGGAAGGAGAGGGAAGATCATCTCTTAGATTCCCAGGCTGGCATGGACAGTGGTTTTCTAAGTAAAGAGTGCTTTGGAGTATTATTGGCTGACACAAATAGATATGAAGGGTGAAAGGGGAAGACTGAGTCTTAGGATGATTGGTGAGGTCTCCAGGTAGCAGACGACAGGCACCTGTAAGTGGTCTGTTTTTTGTTTGATATTTTTAAATTTTTTGATGGGCATCTCATTGGATATTGCCATGTTAAAACTTAGTATCTTTTTCTTTTCTTCAGTCATGAGCTTTCTGCTCACGTGTTATTCTCATGTTTGAAGTTCATCAAGGACAGAGATACCCTCTACAGTATGTCCCTCAAATGGTAGACGACATCAAAAATTGGTCCAGGAATATAGTGGTCACTCAACTTGTTGTTGACTGGTTTCTTGCTACTAAGGGATATTTCTGGCCTGTATTATAAGGAAGATAGATAAGAAAGGGCTCAAATTTCTTGTAACTCTTTCCCTTCCCTCCCTCCCTTCTGCCATCCCTTCTCCCTTTTTCTTCCTTTCCTCCCTCCCTTCCTTTTTCCTCCCTCTTCCTCCTTCCACTTGAGGAACTAAATCTAATGAGTACTCAGAACTTTCCCAGCAGCACCTGGGTGTGGGTGGCATTTTCTTGTGTCAAGCTCTACCCAGGAGTAACAAGTTCAGGAAGACATATGGGTGGGTGCCCTTGTGGGTCAGTTTCTATCTACCTCACTGGCCTGCCTCCTGCACTTTTCCTACCTCTGGCTGGTATTACACAGCACCCTGAATATGGTTCTTGACATTTAGAATTGTTTATCCTTTACGTCAACATATCCCAATTTCTGAAGGAATAACATGGATAAATGAACCTCTATGCAACACATTTTTTCCTTCCAATAAACTGAAGAAAATGGAAATTTCTTACCAACCCACATGTATCTGAGCATAATTATGGATTGTCCAGTGATTTGTTTTGTTTTTTAAATGGTGTGTAAGAATTGTTGTTTTTTTTTTCTTTTCAGAAATTAGATTCTTTTCTCCCCCTTCTTTGTCCATGTGAGTCATTGGTATCCTTATAGAATGGAGGGCAGCTCAGGCAGAGTTTGTTAGTTAGGACTCACAAAGGGCTTGCATGTAAATCTCCCCAACTTTTGAGGCCTGACAATCAACCCCTCAATTCAGAAAACAAAAACACAAACCAAAAAAACTACAAGGGACTTGGAAATCCTGACAAGCAAACAAAAATCTACAGTGACAAAATTCACTGAGATGCTGTTCTTCTCTTTCCAGAACATCCTTGGGCTAACACTTTGTGAAACATCTTATATTCAATGCTTATTCTTTAGAGTATATGGGAGCAACTATTTATACACCTGATGTTTGCATACTTGTAGGGTACTGGGTGCTTGGGCTAATCTGAAAATGAGATAAGCATTCCCAGAGCTCACAGGCTATGGTTACTCTGCCTGCTCTGAACAAGCTTAGTGACACATGAGTAATGTGTCTAAAGTGGAGGGATGCTGGACTGTTCTGTGAAACCCACACTTAGGTAGGATAGCCCTTCCTGAATAAATGACATTCAACTTGGAGAAGTGAATCAGAATTAACCAGAGTGGTTGGGGGTCATTTCTAGCTAGAGGTTATGGGGGATATGAAGGTCAGGAGTGAGAGTGCAAGTCTTTTGAATCTAAATTTTGTATGTCTGGGATGCAGGTGGAAGCACGGATGAAAATGGATAGGGATGGAGGGAGATGCCAGGCCACCGTGGGCCTTCTCAGTCACGGTAAGGAGTTTGTTCATCTTAGGTCCAATAGGAACCTACTGTATGCTTTAAATTGATCAGTGATATAATCAGTTGGGTTCTTTGGAAAGGCGATTTGGGGGTATTGTAGCTCATTTATTCAGTAGAGTAATTGTGTAGCATGCCTGTCATCCCAGAACTCAGGAAGTGGTCATTCCCAGGTACATAGTGAGTTCAAGGCTGGCCTGCCTGTCGGACACTGCTTCAGAAATCCTAAAAGAGGAAAGATGACTCTGGGCTGCCAAGCAGAAGTTGGGGGGAACTAACCGTGGTGGGACCTCCTGGACAGACAGCTACAGAAGCTCAAAAGTTGGCTCCAGAAGGATGGAGGAAAGTGGTGGTACTGAGGGGCAGTGAGCATCTTTAGACTCCTATCTAATTTCCTCAGTGATGGTGAGCTGGCCAGATGACTCAGGCAGACATGGGATATGAGGAATCCAAATGACCCCTTTCTGCCCCCTGTGGTGTCATTTCTGAGCTCTGATTCAGTAATTTAGAGCTGAAAGAAACTTAATGAAATCTCCAAAATGAATTCCAGGATGCCCTGGCTGTGACATTTTCCCTCTTCATGTGCAGCGGCATGCTAATGGCCATATTGCCTCTCTTCTGAGCTGCATGAATCCAAAGATCAAAAAAAAAATCATTTCTATGGGCAGAAAGAAACTGCTGATATTTCAAGAAAATCAGCTCTCTCATAAGTCTCCTGCCCTTTAGCTCACTGTTCCCTGTGCAATTGGACAAAAGGGTCTATTTTTATTAGACATTCCTGGTCTAAAGTATGTCTGTTACTATAGAATGTTGAATATTGGATGCTCAGTAATGCTGCATGCTCTTTATTTTGCCGATCATTTCATTAAAATATCCCTCTTTAGAGTATTCTCCTTTATGGCTTCCTAAGGTGAGGGGAAATCAGATGTTTAGAAAAAGGGGCTCATAGCCCAGCATGATTAAATCAACTCAGCAAGCAGGCGCTTCCCCATGGGAACTGGATGTACTTCTTAGTCTTTTGTCAACTGGACAAACACTAGAATTACCTAGGAAGAGGGGACCTTGGTTGAGAAATTGCCTGGACAAATCTGTGGGACATTTTCCTGATTACTAGTTGGTATTGGAGGTCCAAACCAACTAGACAGTGCTATTCCTAGGCCTATGGGTCTGGGCTGTGTATAAGAGAGGAACAAACTTGTGATTATATATTTTATATTTAATAAAACCAGCTTGGAATATCAGAGAACAGAATCACCTATAGTGAAGTCATGAGGGTCAGATAGTGGTAACTCATGCCTTTAATCCTAACACAGGGATAACAAAATCATAACTTATGCCTTACAACTTTAATATCAGCACGGGAATGGCTGAGTGGTGATCTACGCATTTAATCCTATCATTTAGGAGGCAGAGATCTTTCTAAAGCCTAAAAACAAAACAGTAGTAGTTCACACCTTTAATTCTAACTCTAGGATTATGATGCAGAGTTGAACCGGAAGTGAAACAACCTGGGGAAGAAGATATTTAAGGCAGGTGTAGGCAGACATTCAGGTATTCTGTAGAAGCAACCAGCCAGGTAGTGGTGGTGCACACTGTTAGTCCCAGCACTTGGAAAGAAGAGACAGGAGGATCTCTGAGTTTGAGGCCAGCCTGGTCTACAAATCAAGTTCTAGGACAGCCAAGACTGTTACCCAGAAAATCCTGTCTCAAAACAAACTAATATACCTACTTCCCATGACAAAGAGAAATCAGAAGATGATTTATTGTCTGCTTGTTCCTTAATCCCAGAAGTTAGAAGTTACCTGTGCAGACACTTACCAGAGCTCAATGTCTAGAGAGTTACAGGCACTGTAGGAAGCTGGAGCAATTGCTACAGATGGGCTTCTCAATATCTTTCTGCATTAGCCAGGTGGAAGAGGGAGTTTCATGCCAGGACAGAGAACATTTTACCTCTGTTTATATAGTCAGCAAGCCAGGGTCTTTAGTGCTACTCAGGGAAGCTGCCTTTTCAGCTATGGGGTCATCTCACGAGATCTGCGGGGTCCCTGCTGAAGAAAGGCTGTTTAGTGACTCCAGCTCTCTGAAGTCTTTTATTTGTGACTGACACAAGTCACAAGTTCTAACCTACCTTGTCGTTGTGTGTGTGTGTGTGTGTGTGTGTGTGTGTGTGTGTGTGTGAGAGAGAGAGAGAGAGAGAGAGAGAGAGAGAGAGAGAGAGAGAGAGAGAGAGAGACTGAAAACACAAAGGCAGAACTTGGAAGAAGACAACACCTCTGTAATACTTGGTGAGTGGTAGGTTGATTGATTTAGTGTTGAATAGAATCTACCTGAACCTTGATTCCTCCAGCGCTGAGATATTACCAACTGGTGTGGGGTCTTTTAGATAAAGGAGGTGCAATGGACTTTTTCCCTTCATAAGTATGTTTCTCTGCTCTCATTGGGTCAATTCAGTTAACTGGAATTGTCTCTGCCTATGTGTGCTATTATTTTTCCCTCTTATATTGTCTCAAGTTAGAAATTTCCATGATGGTTTCTCTGGGCATTTTACATCCATAGGAGCCTAACTTGAGCAGTGGGTTCTAAGTTACAGAAGGAATTTATGTAACAACATTGTGAATCACTTAAATCAAATGCAAATATTCTTATTTAGCCCCAGAGGGGTCTGTCACAGGAACAGATGCAGATTTCTTCTCTCCATGCCCCTTTAGCTGAGTTGCTTGGAGCCACAAAACATTCCACCAAACAGATAGGGTTGTTTGTTTTTATGCCTTTGTGTTTTTTTTTTTCTAGAGACTTCTATAAACAAGAATTCACTTGGGCTGGCTCAAAAAATCTGATTCCTCAATATTCAGGAGTCCAAAGTACATTGGTACTTTGTAATTGGTCATGCTGGGAATAATTACACTGCAGAAATCAGCAAGCACTCTGAATTCATTGATGGCTTTATATTTACACAAATGTGTGTGTGTGAGAGAGAGAGTGTGTGTGTGTGTGTTTAAATTGAGTTTAGCATTAGATCAAGGTTTCAGAAAGCTTATGATATGGAAAAACACCTCATTATTCCCCTTGGAATAATGAACTGACTAGTTATGTTGTGACAGTCTTCTGTCCATTTCATGGAAAGAAATCATACTTCTTTAAGATGGATTCCACTGCTAAGCTTAGGGCCTATCTAGAATGTTCTGGGTGTTCACACATGTCTTGGCTGCTGCTATGGGGACTTCTCAGTAGTGATTGTGGGATACACATTTATGAAGTTCAAGGTTTTAGCCAGATGCTATTCTATGTGAATACTGTATAAACTGATGACATGATAGCTCCATGGTATGGCTAAGAGAAAGGCTTTTATTGTGGTTATGAGAGAGAGGACAGCTAGAGGCATCTGGAAGAGTTCAGAGCAGAGAGACAGAGAGAGAGAGAGAGAGAGAGAGAGAGAGAGAGAGAGAGAGAGAGAGAGAAGATTGAACAGAGCCAGCTAGCTAGCAGATTGAACATGATCATAAAGAAAGCGGGATCAGAGTGGAGATAAAGAGGGAGAGAGATATGGGAAAAGTGAGCAATGAAGGCAAAGAGAAAGAGGGTGAGCATATTAGAAACAGCAGGGGTATGAGGAAAACGAGTAGGTGGGGGGAGGGAGCTGGAGGGCATTTAGAGCAGGGGAGGACGTGAGAGGGGGGTGGGACTCTGACGTGTAACAGGCGGGGACATGGAGAGCGCTGTGTGCTTTGCTGTGCTGACAGGCACCACCGATGGCCATCTGTGGTGAGGAAGGTGGCTCCTTTGGTAGAGGGAAACCAGCTTCACAAGATCTTGAAGAATTCTGGCTTTTGTCTAACTGCCAGAACTTGAGGAAATGGAGTTTTCCTTGGATCTGACAAATATGAAGGTGACCTTAGAAAGACATGAATCAGTGAAGCTGAGAGTTGAATGGACAAGTTTGATCAAAGTGGAATTTTACTAAGAATCCTCCTGTTAGCTGGTAGGAGATGATGCCAGGGCCTAGAGGCTGAGGGAGACTCTGAGAGCATTGCTTTCATATACTGTCCTTTCCTCCCCACTTTGGTATTACTCTGGGTTTTGAGAGTTTTTTTTTCTTACACCTCAGATGAGGCTCATGGAGATCATATGTATTTATTTTTTTGGTTGGTCCATGCTAAATAATTCATTAGTGTTTCCAAATGAGACTTAATTGTGCTATTTCTTTATGATTAATCACCCAGGAGAAAATGGCTTTAATAAAAACAAAAAACCAATTAAAATCCAGTGTCAGTAGCTGCAGGGCCCTTCCAACAGATTAGCTCTGTTTCTCTTTTGGATGGCTTAATGGGTGTTAACAAATGCTCTACCCACTATGAGTTTTGTGAAATATTAGTTCCATTTTGTAGACTATATAAATTTTGCTGAGACATGGGAGAAACTTTGACTCGGGAAGCATCCTTGTTTCCCTGTTCCTTACATTAGTCATTACATCTAGAAACTGAAAAGCTTCCTCTGGAGTCAAAGGAGAAACCTAGAGCAGTTCAAATAGATCAAGTTTGTTGAAGCTGAGTCTATATAGGTTTTATGATCAGAGAGTCAGATCTCTGGTATCTTAACAGAATAAAGACTCATTTGTGGACAAGGAGGCACAATAACTCTAAATAGTCTTCAAAACGACTTCAGAAAAGGCAGTGCTATGATTTGATATAAAATGTCCTTTATAGGCCTGTGTGTTTGAGTGTTAGGTCCCCAGTTGGTGACACTGTTTTCAGATGTGATGGAATCTTTAGAACGTGGAGGCTCATAGGTAGAAGACAGCATCTGGTGGGCAGATTTTAGTGAATAAAGCCCAGATCCACTGCCAGCCTGATCTTGTGGTCACTGAGAAGTGAGCAAGCCACTATATGCTTCATAGACTGTGGATGCACTCACTGTCAAGCCTTTTCTACTAGGTGGTCTGCATCCCTCAGACTGTGGGCTCAGATAACACTCCTTCATTTGTGAAATAAAGATTATAACACAAAGAAACAAATTTTGAGTTTCAAGTGAAAATGATGCTTGAAAAGTGTTGGACACATGCAATTTCAATAAACACTAAGCAACACTTTAGCTTCATGAAATAATGTACACTCTAATACACTTGTAAAAATGAACGTATCACAGCCCTTCAGTACTTTATCCTTGGGAATCCCATTCCTCTTCTCCTACATCTCTACTCTTTCCATATATTTGTGTGTGTGTATATCTTTGCTAATATTTTGTTATGAATTGATATATTTTTTCCTCCCTGAATAAAATGTTTACTATTTAATGCCTCCTCACAATTGGAATGTTTTAGATATTAATTTAAGCTATTTAGATGCAGAAAATATTGTAACTACCACAGAATCCTCGAAAATGTATATATCATATTTTAAAATCATCTCCATTTTGATATTTCAGTTTAATTATTGTTTTTTATTTTTACAAACAGTGCTACAACCCATATATTGTTTATTTAAGGTTTTTATTTTTTCTTTATGTGTCTGTGTATAGGTATGTGCATGTGGGTGCAGTACCCATAAAGGCCAGAAGAGGGTGCCACTTTCCTTGGAGCTATAGTTAAAGGTCTTTGCAAACTGCCTCATTTAGATGGTTGGAGCAGAACTGGGGGTTTCTATGAGGCCTGAAAGATGTACTGATAGACAAAATGTTATTTAAGTTTCCTGTGAAAGCCTCTTCTTTTGACTGGAATGATTTGCCTTAAGTAGCCTCACTTTTCAAACTGTATCTCTATATTAAAAATGTCTCTAATAATAACAGATGAGCTGATGCCAGGGGAGCAATCTATAAACTGTAAGCACTCTACAGATGTTATTTTTCTACTTGGTATTGCAGAAAAACTGCGAATGAGATAGCAGTCTTGGTTCCTGCCCTTGACATACTTAAAACCATCTGGAGGCTCAGGGCCAGGTGAAACAATTAAGGGAAAATTGCAAGGTATCTTGGAAGCAAATTCTTGAAAATAAACATTGTTGTTTGGCACATGGATTGCTGAAACCACAATCAATGCTGGTACTCTGGGAAGGTTCACAATCTATTATCCAATAAGTTCTTGGAGGCTTCTACATGACAGGGAATCCCAAGGCATCATTACACTGCTTCCTCCTCTTTGAGATGAGAGAGAGAAAGAGAGAGAGAGAGAGAGAGAGAGAGAGAGAGAGAGAGAGAGAGAGAGAGAGAGAGAGAGAGAGAGAGAGAGCAAAACAAAAAATAACCCCCCTCCCCCCAAAAAAACAACCAATATCCACAACAAAAACTCTCTGGAGAACTTCCTCACTTCACAGTCCTTAGTTTTGATCACTTCAGTTTTTAATGCTTCTATTTCAAAATTGTTAGCATGATTTCTACTATCCTTCATCCAGGAAAGCCCAGAAATGCTGGTAGAAGTTCACTGGTAATTAATTTGTCAGGGAAGGAAAATGTTTTTGTTATTTACAAATTCATGTTACAAAAAGAAATGTGAAACCCTGCACAGATTCATAGCTTATTTGCTGTGTAATTTGTTTTAGCAATGACTGTGAGCTGTATGAGAAAGAGGGTCACAGGACAGAGAGGCCTGAAGAAGGATGGCTTCCATGAGGGGCTTGCTGGAGTCAGACATTTTCTCATTTGAGGGCTGGTAAGTGAATCTCTGTGGCTGAGAAGTTAGTGTCCCACACAGATGACCATGCACGCCCTGTGTGGTCTGTGCTCGGGTGAAGAGGAGGAAGGAAGCTCACCTTCCTCTCCTTTTCTTGTCCCTTCTTCCTCTTCTTTCCCTCTATTCCTTCTCCCCTCCCTTCCCAAAAATCCATTCTCTAAACCGATTCTTAAAATCATGTGTCTATTTGGGATTGTGTAGGTCATAAGGACTGTTGGCCACAGAGGTCAGAAAGGGGGTCAGATCCCTTGGAGCTGGGCTTCTAGGCAGTCGTGAGCCTCTGATTGTCAGCGATGGGAACAGAACTCAGCGCTTTTGCAAGAGAAGTACACACTCTTAATGGCTGGGTAGCTCTCCTGCTCCTAAATTAACTCTAAATTAAAGTAACGAGGAGCATGTTTTCAGACTTAAAACAGAGATGTGGTCTGAAGAAATGAGAGAACAGTTGAATTCCACTGGAAAGTCCTACACATACAAACACTGTAACTATGAATAAGAGAAAGTGCTGCAGACTGACTGTTCCTTTAGGAGCTGAGTGAGTGACAAGATCCCAGGGTGGGAATTATTAAGCACATGGTGTTTTTGAACATTAGAATGAAAGCAGGTGGAATTTATGTGATAAAACTAGCATCTAATAGATAGGCTAATTCAAGTTGCCACCATCATTTTAAACTCACCATTGACTTAATAATAAAAAGATTATTCAATTTTTATGTAGTTTTGAATGATTTGCTTTTAAAGTCCTTTTAAAAACCTAGGCAGTCAGAAAGAATGCAGTGTCTCAGTTACTAAACATACCTTGTTTAATGAAATAAATGTGCCTGGCAACATGTAAAAGTTAGTAGATGTCACTCAAATGATATTTGACGTTAGGAATTTTCTTTTGTTGTGTCCAAGGGAGTCTTTTTCTTTAGAAATGGAAAACATAAATTTGGTAAGTTCTGATTTTGAGATATGAGTTTGAGTTTCTTTGATGAACTATTCTTGGCTCTTCAGGCTCAGGTAGCGTAGCGGGCAGCGGACCGGACTTTGTTCTTGGGCAGGCCATGCTCTCAGCCCCTTTGCAGCATGAATCCTTAGAGGACTCTCTCAACACTTTGGTTTTGCCCATCAGTGCTGACTTAATATTTTGTCAACTTGACACAAGCTCAGGTCACCCAAGTACCAGGAATCTTAATTGAGAAAATGCTGCCATTATATTGGCCTGTAGGCAAGTCTATGGGGGATTGTCTCAATTAATGATTGATACAGGAGGGCATAGCCTACAGCAGGCCATGTTGGGGCAGGTGGTCCTAGACTGTATAAGAAAACAGACTGAGCAAAGCCACTGAGGATTCCTCTGGTTCCTGTATCTGGACTCCGGCTTTGAGTTCCTTTCCCGCCTTCCTGTAGTGCTGGACTATGGCCTGGGTATTGTAAGATGAAATAAATACTTTCTCCCAACATGCTTTTGGCCAGTGTTTCATCACAGTAGCAGGGAAGCAAACTGAGGCAATAGAGGTTATATGTGGAGGAACTTTCCCAAGGTTCACAGAGTCACTAGTGAATAGCTCAGCCAAGAACTGAATTTAGGTCTCTCCTATGCGGCAACCTGCTACAAGGTCTGATTTTGCTACTTCTTCTTGTTCTTGAAGCAGGCTTGAGCATCAGGAGGAGAAAATGGTCGTGATATTATGGGCTGTGGAATTCACATAGGCTTGAATTGCAGCTTTGTTACAGGCGTTTGATGTGGGATGTCTTTCTGTATGCTGTGAATTACCATTAGAAAATAAAAACTGTTTTGACTTATGGCAAGGCATCTTAGAAGTAAGCTGGAAATCAAAACATAGATAAAGGCGGAAAAGAGTGGAGTTAGAGAGAGACTCGATCCAGCCACCAAGAACCTACATGTAAAAGAAACACAGGTAAGCCACAGGTCATGTGATAAGACAGGTTAATGGAAATGGGCTGAGTTAAAATGAAAGAACCGGCAATATGCCTGAGCCATCAGCCAAACAGCATGTAATTAATATAAGTCTTTGTGTGATTATTTGGGACCAAGCAGCTGTGGGTAGTCTATTTGGGACAGCTGGTCTGGATCTTGGGGCTAGTCTGGGCCAGAAACTTCTTACTACAGGAGTTTCCAAACTTCTCTGACTGAGGCCAACTTATCCCTAGAAACAGAATAAAAAGGCTTACCTCAGAGAACATTGGAGAAAACAGAGATCAAACAGCTGGCACCAACAGTTCTCAATCATGTGTGACTGTTGTTGCCATCAGTAACACTTGCCATCAGTAACAGTAACACTTATTTAAGTGTTTATCAGTCTTAACTGTGGTGCCCTCAAGGGAACAGCCATGGTAAGTAGTAAGCCCTGTGTGGTTTATCTTATGTCACAGTGTAGTGGTTTCAGTGACAAATGTCCCCATAGGGTTCAGTATTTGAATATTTGGTTCTCAGCTACTGCTTTTGTGTGTGTGTGGGGGGGAGTGGCTTAAGAGTCATGGCCTTGTGGAGAAAATATGTCATTGGTCTGATTTGAGAGATGATTACTTCCTCACTTTCAGTTTGCTGACTGCTTCATGCTTGTTTGAAGATGTGAGCTTTCAGCTCGCTGTTAAACCTTCCTACTAAGATGTTCTCCAGAAGCCAATATAAACTTCTTATAAATTGCCTTGGTCATTGTAATTTATCACAGAAACAGAAAAGTTATTATTGGGAACCATAGAAAAATAGTGGCTTTCAAATTTGGTGAGAACACCTTAGACTTTCCATCATTTCCTGCTGCCCGGAGTACTGTGGGAAACCTCCTGTGTTTCCCAGGCTGAAAGGAAGGCTTATTGACATACGGTTTAAATGGGATTCAGTTTCTGACTTTCCTCCACTCCGTGTGCCATGGGCTGTCCCCTTTATGCCTCTGCCTCCAGGCCTCAGTACAAATGATGTCTCTAGAAAATGTCACACTTTCTCCCAGATGGGAATGGCCAAATCTCACATTTGTATTTAGAGTTTAGACACATGATTCCTTTTCAAATATTTAATTCTTAGGAACTGATTAATTAAAAAAAATAAATACAGTCTTTGTAAATCTGCCTTCCAGGACTCAGATGATAATCTTGATATATTAGGAATCAGGTTTGGCTTAGTCGGTTTGAACTGCTATGCCAAAGGACAAGTACAGACAACATAACAGTAAACATCTACTTCTTTCAATGCTGGGGGAAGCACATTCAAAACTAGAGTGTAACCGTGGTTGAGATTTGGTGTACAGTCTTCCAGGGTGTAAGCTTTGTGTACATTCTCACCTGGTTGAAAGATTTAAAAATGAAGCAAGTTCTCTCAAACTTCTGAAATAAAGGCACTAATTCATTCATGAGACTTTATCTCTATGACCTAATCACTTCCTGGAAGTCTTCTAACACCATGACTTTGGGAATTTATACTTGACATATTAGCGCTTCACTTGGAAGCATGTTATATTTTCTTTCTATGCCATGGTTGAAGGATCTGCATGCGGATCATAAGATCCCAGGGGTAGGAAAGGGGATAACTTAATCTGTTTGCTTCTCAAGGAAGACTCCTTGGAGAAAAATATATTTTCTATCCTTATATCTATACATGTCAGTGTAATATGGTCTTATTCAGAGGAATTGCTCAGTGAATGCTCCACAAATGAGCAGACCTGCTGTGATATTTGATTCTTTTACTGTCAAGCTTACTGACTTAGCATTGCCTATGAGACATTCCTTTGAACATGTCTGTGAGGAATCTTCCAGAAAAGCTTAACTAAAGACAGAAGGCCTATAGTGAATGCTATCAGCAACATCCTACGGGCTGAGGTCTAAGGCTGAATAAAAAGGCAAAAGTGAACCGAGCCACTAGCATCTGTCTCTCTGGGCTTCCTGACTATGGATGCCACGTGAACTTTTGTCTCTTGCTCTGGTCCCCATGTCTTTTCTGCACGAAGGACTGGGTTTTTATCCATGAGCCAAAGCCTTTCTTTGTGTATATTTTTTCTACCAGGCTATTTTTCACAACAATGAAAAATTAATACATCATAGTATCAAAGAGAGGAAAACTATTGGGCTTATGTAGCTGCCATCATTCCTGTGATGCTGTGGAAAGAGCAGGAATTGCTCTGCGGGTGGTCCACCTCTTGCTACATTGTTCTCATGATGAAACCTCCTCAGCATCTTCTCTTGGCTGATCCTGCTAGCAACTTTCCAAGCAGATCCATCTTGCTCTAGCGGAAGCATTCAGTGAAACAGGAAGTCCTTATGGTAGAGACAACCCTGTACCTTTGGTTCTAAGCTTCAGCTTTGATTTGAGTTTGATCAGTCTTATTTTCAAGTCTTAAACTCTACAAATTGTTAGCCAGTGTATCTTCAATATCAAACTAACTCACTAGATTAGAGGAAAGGCTGGGTGGGGTCCCAGTATCTTCTGCAAGTATTTTTATCTCCTTTGAATTCTCTCAATTGTAAACGATGTTTGACTTCTCTGTATTTTTCTAGATTCTATTTCACGGGCAGGCTTCTAAGAACTTCTCAATAAGGGTTTGTGGCAGGAGAAGAGGATTGTCATAATAATGGTAATGATGTGCATGCATCTGGCCCACTTCTAAATGTTTGAATTTGTTAATTCAGTAACCACAGAATGATAGTTTTAACAGCCTTCATGGAACGGAATACTCTCTTTTCTCTGAGTGTGAAGCAAAAATGAAAGGAATGATATATGTGAGTGTATGAGCAAGTGTATATGAGAGAGAGAGAAAGGGAGAGGGAGAGAGAGGTGTGTTGAAGAGAGTAAAAAGACAGGAATTACTAATATTTTAGAAATCAGATCTCAGCTCAAGTTGCTAAGTGAAGAAAATTCTTGAAGGTCTCCTAATAAGATTTTCCTTTCGCTTCCTGGGTGTGTTTTCCGTTGATTTAACACGGTCTCCTCCTAGTCAAGCAATACCTACTTCTTGACTTCTTACTTCTTGTCTTCCCTTGACAACTTGATATGGACCTGGTGACTCTCACTTCCAAACCAACTGAAGCCATAACAGTAATAAAGACTAGGACTGAGTTAATTTTCATCTGTCCTTTTTAATGCTATATTTGCATCAGTATAGATCTCCTTTATTTAAATTTAAAATAGGGCATCATTTGGGAGTGTTTTTTGAAAGAGAATTTCTATACCTGTTATGGAAAAACAGTGCAAAGGAATGGAACTTGAACAGAACAGACTCAGGTGATATTCCTCCTTGTCTGGTAAAATCATCTGAGAAGCAATAGGAGAGCCATTTCAGGTGAGACCTGGAGCACAAAACAGAATTCTGTAGATGAGTGCTGGATGGCTGCTTCTGTTTTTATCTTAATATATGCCCATGTGTGCCTCTTTGTGTGTTTGCACATGTAAGTGGGGATGTCAGCAAAAGTCAGAAGAGGGTACTGGATCCCCCGTAGCTGGTAATAGCTGGTTGTGAGTGTTGATAACCAAACTCTGGACCTTTGCAACAGCAGCAAGCACTCTAAGCACTGAAGCACTGCTCCAGGGCTGACCATGGTTCAGAGAGATGCACTTCTTACTACTTTATAAGTTCGAGATCTGAGAATTGTGCTGACAGTAAATTTATATCTAAAGGGATTTTTCCATTTAATTTTTCACTGTCTTTATTATATATGTAGTATGTAGTACCTCTGAGGTGAGCATTCTAGCACTGGCATATATTTGTAATGCCAACATAATATATGCTTCACTAGCTAAATCCAGTCTGATCTGGAATCAGGATGTGATTTGAAAGGCTCAGCAAAAGTTTAAGGTACTACAAGATGAAAATAATCAGGATTCTAAAGGACAATAAGATACTATCAATCTCTAAGATTTGGTGGTATTTTCTTTTCTCTTTTTAAAAATTTTTGTTTTAAAATGTATTATTAAAAGGTTGTAAAACACACACACACACACACACACACACACACACACACACACAGAGGCATGCACGTACACACCGAAATAATCAGACCCAAACAAAGACTATACAATTTAATGCAGTTAAACTTCTATGCATTTTGTTAAGCACTGGGCACAGAAGCTCTCTTTTTATCAATGGTCTCATTAAAATCCCAGGGAAGGCAGGTACAGCATAACAGACACAGCTCCAAGCTAACTAGAATTCTAAACTTTCCACACATTGATTAGAGTCTTGCATACATCACCTAATCTCTTTGTGTTTCAATCCTAAAATCAGACAAAAATTTAGTAAAGATTATTTTTAGAATGCGTTATTCTAGTTATTTCTTCAAACATCTATAAGGCTTCACAAATACTTATTTTAAAGTGATCTTGTGGTGATTGACAAGAGAATTACAGATTTTACATTGAGCAGAGTCGGGAGGCCATCACTTCCCGCTCTCCCAATCTCCATGTGAAAGCATCAGTTCATCTTCCGCAAGAGCACTTGTTTGAATCCTGTGGAGCTGTCCAGACTGCACCTATCACTTCTTACTTGCTGTTCATCAATCCAGTGTACCTTCACACTGTGACTTTGTGAACTTTCCAGAAGTTGTCCAAGAAAAGCTTTTATAAAACTAAGGCACACCATCTGCCTCAAGGGTGTAAAGCGTGATGCTGCAATTAACCATAGATGTAACCCAACAGAGTGGATGTCTTAGGAAGAATGAAGCCAGCTGTTTATTTCCGTCCCTCTCCTTTCTTTTGGTTACATTCCTTATGGACTACCCATGGTCTTATCCTTTCTAGGATACTAACAACAGATGAACACATTTATAATATAGAACTATTTTATATTTATTTTTTTTTTGTCTTTTGTGGTGATGAGGACCAAACCTAGTACTTTTTTATTGAGCTGAATATCCAGCAACCCTCCCAGTTCCTCCCCCCCCCCACAAGATAGAGCTTTACAGTCTTAATTATATCTCAGGCTTTCATTGAATTTATTGAACTCAAACTTGTGGCTTTTCTCCTGATTATGTCTCTCTAGTGTTGTGATTCTAGATGTGTTTTTCTTAAAGCATTGATTTTTCTAAATTACCTATAAGCCAGATTATTTTTGTATGTAGTTATATAGAGTCTTGGAATATTACCCCAGATTCTCTAAAGGCTTGGAGTGATTCTCCAGCAAATATATTTAACTCAGTATGGTGAGTTGGACACTAGTTGTTTCCTGATCAAGCCAGTTGATGAGTGTCTGTAATCCACATGTTCCTATACCCTGACCAAGTGAGTATCAGAGGCAACAGTGTTTGTATTTATTTCCTAGATCCATCACACACCAGGTAGTTCAGAATAGGAGAAAGTTCTCATCATTCTGGCGAACAGAAGTCCAAAACCAAAGTGTTGGCAAGGTTGGTGTCTCTTGGAGGTTTGAAGGGACCATCTGCCCTATGGTATTCTTAATGCACTCCCCTGGCCTCAGTAAATTGCTGCTACCATGTTTTCTCATCATCTTGCCTTGACTCTTTCTTTTCTCATAAAAC
Source organism: Sigmodon hispidus (assembly GCA_004025045.1). NCBI lineage: Eukaryota > Metazoa > Chordata > Mammalia > Rodentia > Cricetidae > Sigmodon > Sigmodon hispidus. The sequence continues at coordinate 28,268 of PVIH01010150.1, read as the reverse complement.
ACCAGTACTAGGACATATTACCACCCTTGTTTTGTGTGACCTTATCTTAATCAATTATATCTATAAAGATCCCTTTTATTAAGTGACATCTCATTCTGACATTGCACTTAGACATGGGTGATTGGGAACATTAGTCAACCTAGAGTAGTAGATAGAGAGGAGTGGACAATCTCTTAGAGCTGGAGAACAAGACGTGAGCTGATGGTATTGATCTGAATAGGGACAAGAATACAAATTTATTGTGCTTTGGATATTAAAATGTGAAGAACCAGAGAAACACCTCCATTTAGAGCAAAAGTCCCTGAACCCCAGTTTGAAACAGGCCTGAGTTCTGCTGAGAACAAAGTACAAATAGGAGATAGCCTGGGGCTATCTGTTAGCAGCTAGTTAACCATACAGTGTCCCAGCACCAGAAGTAGTCTAGGGCCATTTGATAACCACAGAATATCTCAATCCTAGAGAAGGTCCGTAGAGAAAGGTTTGACAAACAGCTGGCTAAGATAACCGAGAAACTCTAGAAAAGCCCCCCAAATGAGCTAATCAAAATTTTATCTTCTTAAGACCCCTAATTGATGTATAACCTTGTGAGTTTTGCCTTTAAAACCTAGCTTGTAGAGGGACAGGTACCTCCTCTGGCCACTGCCATGCCTATGTACTGGACTAGGTCCTTGTCACAACTTGCATTTCAATAAACCTTGATTTTGCATTTCAGAGAGTTTTCAACGCTGGTGGTCTCTTGGGGGGAAGGTGTCTCCTGACAAGGACACAACAAAATGTATTCTATCCATTTTAATTATTTAATTATTATGTAAAGTCAAAAGGAATGACAGTGAGGTTGTGAACAGAGAGGCCGGGAAGTCTGTAAGCAGCATGTTTTTCTTTGCCTACAGCAGTGGCTGGTATGTCTTTGTGTTAACTTTGCCTTTTCCTAGATCCATTTTCCTTTGCTTAGGAATCCCATTTGTGCAGTTCTTGTACAATTCTACTTTTTTCTGTGCTCTGGTTGTTGGATAACTAGAATCCAGTCAAGGCTTTTGGAAGAAGTTGCTTTTTGATTTTACTTGGGGATGCTGTGTGCTTGGTTAATGTGGTGAGTTAAACTTTGGGCCTGAGGATTGACTGAGGTGGTTCAGATGAGGCCAGATAATAGATAGACCTAAAGTGGTTCACTTAGATTCATTCTACTTTATGAGCAGGTGTCTAAGTGGAAACCTTGAAAAAAGACCTCACCTACCCAGACAGGAAGAGGTCAGCACTGTCCTCCAGACCTGCTTTTTGCCCTCCTCCCTTCCCTCCTCCCTAATGTGACCTTCACTCTTTAGTGCAGATACTTTCTAATTTTCTTTCCTCGCCACAGGTCCAACTACTGCTTAGTTCTAGTTTTTGACCTACCACACTCTGTCCCTGCTGCTTTTCCTAGGCCATCACAATGTTATCCTACATATTTTTTTCAGCCTAATCATCTTCCCATTTCCTACATAACTACACCCACTGCTGTATATTTTCAAAGGGAAAAAATCACCAGAAGCAGACACCATCCAGGGAGGAGCCAGCACTTAAGGAGAAATACCTACAGTCTCAATATTCTCTTTCTGGGAAAGGGACAGATAGTTTCCAGGTATTCCTGCTGAGCTGCTGATTGATGAAGGGAACCAACCACTGCTAAATGTTGAAACATCCCTAGAATTCAAAGCAGGCAATGAATTTGTAACAGGTGCCCCTAGCCCGAGCTTGGTCCAATCCCAGGACTGTAACCCAGCTCTGAAGTCCCTAGAGCCCTCCCCTAAATCAAAGCCCTTGCTTCGTGCTGCTCAGGGTCACTCCAACTCCACCACTGTGTCGGATGAACAGAGTGACCCAAGTTAGCTCATCAATAAAGAGACTCTTTGCTGTTGCATTGAACTGGTCTCTTGGTAATCTTTTGGGGGGTCTGGGCACAACAGTTGTATATCTGTTTTGAACACAGGTATGCACATACAATCTCATAAATAAGACGTTGTGGTTCTCATTATCTGAGGGTAGTTCAAATTTTGTTTTTCCAACTTCCCTTCTGCTAGTTCACATTCTAGCTCCTGCCTGTCTTTCTGTCATCATGTTCTTCCCCACCCTGCAGGACTGAGGACAGACTTTTCCCACTTCACTCACATACACTACACTGTCTTCCTCTCATCTTTCTTTCTGTCTGGAAGGCATTTCCTTGTTTGCTCCGTATCCTTGGGATATAACGTGGGTATAAGTGCTTCTGTACTCAGTCACCAGAAGTGACTGCTCACTCATGATCTTGTTGAAAATCTTCATCTTCCTGTTACTTATAATATTAGAACCACAGGCTTATTAGGCCCCATACTTTAGCTAGTTTCCTGCCCAGTTTAAATCCTGAGAGCACTGTATGTGTTACATTTTTTTTTCATGCTTGAATGTGCATGTGTGTGTGCATGTGTGTATATTCATGTGGAGCCCTGAGGTCAACACTGGGAATCATCCTCAAGTGTTCTTCTACAGTATTCACTGAGGCAGGGGCTCCCAGTCAAGCCCAGAGCATCATCTCTAATCAGTTTGTTCTGGAAATCCTCAGCTTTTAACCTTGTGAGGTTGGAAATGCAAGTGGCTGCCATAACTCATTCAGTGTTTACATGGGTTCTGGGAATCTAAGCTCTGGTCTCCTTGTTTGCATGACAGATGATTTAACTATGAGCCATTTTCTCAGCACAGGGTACATTTTTGTTGGTTGATTTGTTTGTTTGTTTTTCTTTTTAACTAAAAGAACAAGGAAGTTTATCATCCCACAATCAGTACTGGTGGTGGTGAATCACTAGCTGTGAGCCCTCTGTGAAGGAAAATTTAGGTTTGGAATCTCAGACTGTGCATTCTATAGATTCCACGATGGCTGGCCTCTGAGACAATTTAGAAGGAAGGACGGTTAGATGAAGTCATCTGTCTTCTGTGTGGTCAGAATCCACTCAACAATAAGCAAGATCCAAAAAGGGATGGAGTGGGCTGGCTCACCAATGTGAGTTTCTGCATCTTGTCCTCCTGCCTTTGAGAAGCCAGTGCTTGTTAGATGATGTAAGTAGAGCCTCAGTGGTATTGGGCATTTCCTGTGTCGTGTAGAGGCTGCACTGCACAATTATCTAGTCTGGGCTCTGCTGAGAAGCGATAATTAGGCAGTAAATGTTAACTGGATTACAGCGGGGATCACTCTGCCTATCATTTAACACCTCATCGGGGGTTGGACCTTGAATGTTGTTTCCTACTCTATGCAGCTGCCTCTGGTGACCTTTCTTCAACAGTCTATTTTATCTTTCTGTCCAATTTTAGAACATTCCCATTCATTCACCAACTTGATGGACTCAGCATTTACAGCCCACAGGCAGACCCATGTGAGGAAGGAAGGACCCAAAAGGCTGAGAGTGTATTGAAAATTTTCTCAGGACACACATAATTTGCTTTACTCATATAATTTGCTGACTTTCTGTTTGTAAAAAGACCCATAAATGGTGTGCAAAGACTCATTTGGTATGTTACATGCCTGCTGTTATTATAGTTCACATGTGGCACTGGTGAAAACTGACAACACAGAAGTTCCAGGGTGGATTAAAAACTCAACATACTTTTGTTTAAGCTTTTAAATTTTCTTAAATAAATTTTTATTTTTTATGTATGGGTATTTTGCCTGCAATCATATCTATGAAGCATGTTCATGCAGTGCTCAGAGGCTGGAAGAGGGTGTTAGATCCTCTGGAACTGAAGTTACAGGTGTTTTATCAGTTGTCATTTAGATGCTAGGAACAGAACTTCAATCATCTGCATCTCTCACCTGCTGAGGCATCTCTCCAGCCCTAAATGAAGATTTTATGTCCCCCCCTCCCCGTGTATGTGTGTTTCTGTTTGTTTGCCATGTGGAGGACAAAAGACAACATGTAGGAGTCTGTTCTCCTTTACTACTACAAGGATCTTGGGCATCCAACTCAGGTCATCCTTTGAACGATGTTGAACTATCATTTACTATCTTTTAGACCAACACACACAACTTTAAAGCTAGGTTCATTATAAGGATCCGAATGTGGCATTATCTTCCTGAGCTTGTCTTCTTTCCTTTAGCGTCACTGTAAGGATTCCTGGCACGTAGTAGCTACATGATAAATGTGCTACTTTGATAACCCAACAGGGCCCTGGGGGAGATAAAAATTCTTGGCATGTAGTGGCTGCTGGTAGTGTACATGTCGGGCACAGCCCTAGATGTAGCTAGGTATGACTAAGTAAATCTCCTTAAAAGGATACCACATGAAACATGGTCTCTTTTCCCTTTGCTTCTCTTCCCTTGTACTCACTTGGCAACTTTCCTGCATAAATTCTAGTGTGGCACTGGTAGTGTGTGACTGCTGTCATATGCAAAACCAAAAATCATGATTTCGGACCCACTCACCTTTCTGAAGAGCTTGAGTTCTCAGCGCTGAGCTACCACATGGCTAACATCTCTCCTGGGCTCTTCCTTAGACTCACTGGCATGGAGGATGGAAATGTCACCAACCTGGTGCTCCAACTCTGAGTGCTAGTGGAAAGGACCCTGTGACCTCACTTCTAGGACAGGCTGAAAATGTCTAATGGGTCTGGGAAGAGGTGAGGAATCTAACAGCCAAACATGTTTGGCTATAAAATGCTCCTACAGATGCTGTAAATAGAATATCTAAGGATGTTGGTCTGCTGTTATCTTCTCTGCTATCTCTTATATAAACTAAACTTGTGCCAAAGACCTTCAGATAAGTGTAGTTAAGTTCAGTGGGTGGTACCATAATTTAAGAAGTATTGGTAAGCCACAGCCAAAGGGAATATTTATTTATTTTTCCAGGTCTCAAATTCAAATGTCACTATGAAAGCCCAAATGATTGAATTTCAACTCATTATGCAACTAAATTTTCACATCTATAAATGACTACAGATTTCTCTCCTAACATCTCCTTTTTCATTTTATACATGACAATAAAAAGTAGCTACTGCTGTGTAAACAATAAATTTTCATTCATTCCAAGACTTCAGATAGGATGTTTGAAGAGATTAAAGCACTATTCTTATTCTTTTTAGTAGCAAATGTAGCAGGTATTAGAGTAATTTTTGATTTACAACTTGAATTTTTCGTAGTGTTTCTCTATTGATATTTATCATATCACTAAAATAACTGATTTGGATCAAATCTACTGTGAAATTAGATAGTCATTTATTTAGCAGTATATACATTTATAATTTATTATTATTATTTTAATTATGAATATGGGTCTGTTTGCCTGTGTGCCTGTGTGTGTGTGTGTGTGTGTGTGCACACGAGGGTATGCACAGTGACTATGGAGGCCACTGAATCCCTGGAGCAGAAGTCACAGGTAGTTATGACACTTTCAATGTGGATGCTGGGAACTAAATTCCAATCTCCTATAAGAACAGAATGTAGTCATCATTGCTGAGCCATCTCTTCAGCCATAAGCCATACATTTTTCCTAAATATATCTCAATAATTATACTTTCAAAAATGTCATTCTGGCCCCTGATTTACTTGCCATTCAATAGGCTTTCACCTGAGTGTTCATTGTCTGAGGTTGGTTGTAGGTGGTGGTTTTATACGGTTTCTTCGGCATAGATTTTCTTAGGGTGAAATGTGTATCAGGCTTGATGTCAGTACAAACTCACTTAGCATTTTAATCTGGATCTCACTTAATCCTTGTCACTTAGCTGATATAGACTGCACATTCACCATGCCACTTTAGTCATTCTGGAAACATTTGGTCATGAATAAAAGAACACTGCAGCTGTGCCAACCCTTAGGTAGCACCAGACTCTTCTTGCAGAGATGTTCCAGGGAGATGTAAATTCACATTGACCTTGATTCCTCACCTGGGATATCAGCAGATGAAGGAAGCTGGAGTTTTACTCCAAACTGCCTACTCTCCCAAACTTATCAAACATTGCAGTAAATACTGCTCAAGGGAAAATGTCAGTACTTTTGTGGTCTTTCAGGGTCATCTTGTCTTCTCCCTTTAATTCTATCTAATATTTTAATTTTTTAAATTGTGGGCACACATGCAACACTAGGGATTGAATCCAGAGCACTGAGCATGGCAGGCCAGCATTGTTCTGTGAGCTACATCCTGAGCCTCTTTCTGAGCATCTCTACAACAAAATGTCAGAGAACTGATGCAAATTTGCACCAGTATTATTTTTTTCTGATGCAAATGTTTGCAGTTGAGACCATTGCTGATGAGTCTTTCTAATGTTATATTTTCTGTGGTACAGTGATTAATAATTTGAATAATAAGCCAAACTGTAGCCAGCCAGATTCTCCACCTCCCTCACACATCTCAGTGTAGAGTCATCTCCATTAGCAGATTCACTGCATTGCCTCCATACATTTCCATACTCTGAACCTCTTCTCCCTACCCCTTGCATGAACCTCAAAGCTTTACAAAGAATGCTTTGAAATCTGAATTAGTGGCCTCCTATATTTATTTGGACAAGCCAAGTTATGGGCAAAGTAACCTCATAAATCCAGTGGCTTGCCAATAGAGAGCATCCTTACTGCAGGCTATTTGGTGCTCTCTCTCATAAAAGGGCCTTGTTGAAGGAGCCTCCATCTCTACTGCCCAGGGAGCATAGAGCACAAATCTGGGAAATGAGTCACTAACTCTGAAATCTCTTTCTCAGAAGTGATGTCACTTCCTGCTCATTAGAAACACTAGAGGAAGTTTAATTTAATCCAACCATATCTGGACAGACAACTTAAAATATTTGGTCAACAGTACTTACAGCTGCATACCCATGTTAGTTTTTTCCTTCACCACTGTGACAAAATACCCCATAAGATGAATGTATAGGAGATTTGATTTGGTTTATGGTTTGAGGAGATACAGTTCATTATGGCAGGGAAACCATGGCAACAGGAGCATGAGGCTGCTTACTCATCTCTAGGTGGGTCAGGAAATAAAGATGAGGCAGGAAGTAGAGCCTGGTTGTAAGCCCTGCTTTGGATAAACCATTTTCTTCAGTGAGGCTCTGTCTCCTTGTAAATTCTTCAACTTCCTGAACAGCACTACCATCTGGGGACCAAGTATTCAATTATCTTGGGGAACATTTTCTATTTACATTCTTAACAGCCTTTGCATACAGAATTCCTACAGAGAGTAGTCTGCTGGGTACACAGAGTTCCCATTTACATTCCAGGTTGAGGTCTATACACATCTTGGTGTGATTATTATGTGGACCTGAGAAATATGTTAAGTGTGTGGTCAATTGTCCAAGGTTAAGAGCTTCAGGGGGAGTGGCATCAGAGACTATAGCATGAGGTTCTTTTAACTATGGCTCATGTTCAACTGTAAAGGTTGGGTGGCTTTGGAAACATCTCAGGGAGGGAGGAAAGACAGGACCCTTAAAGGAACCATCTGAGAATGCTGAATTAAATGTGTGTGCTTTCTCAAGAAGACATGCAGAGCAAAGCAGATCATCTGTCTGTCTCACAGGAGGTGTTATCAGGATGAATAACACAGTGTGAGGCTGAGGAGTTTCCCTTTACAAACCTTTACAGGGAGATGGCCTCTACACTCAAGGCATACCAATTTTCCTAACAGTGATTTAATGACGTTAATTACACTTCTGCACCTGAGCTGTCTTTCTCTTGGAATTTCCTTAGGGGATGAAGTTTGAGACACTCATCTCTGGCCTGACATTCTCTAGGGGAGGGACTTTGATAGCCTGCCAATAAGCTTTAGGAGCCAACCTGTGCATGCAGGGCTGTCAGAACAGCAGGTTTCCTCAAGAGGTAGACAGAACAGACCTCTGTCCTTTGTTCCCTTCTTAAAGTACCATTAGGACTGTGCCTGGTTTGTGTGGAAACTTTAGAACTTACACACATTATTTCCATTGTTTTAAACTATAAGATGGTAAGCTCAGCATAGTATTTTGGGTTTGACACTTTATGGAGTCCTATGCTTATATGTAAAGGGCAAAAGAGGCAGCAGATGCTATGGTCTTGTCACCTGCTGAGATGACCCTGACTGCAGATCTTTATCACAGTTTTTTTCCTCTATGGTCTTAAAGAAACATAGAGATAGAAGTCATCCAGGCCAGAGTGACTTGGTTTTTTGGTTTTTTTGTTTGTTTGTTTGTTTTGTTTTGTTTTTCAGTCAGCAGAAAGAGCCCCATAGAAAAGAACCACTATAACTTCACAATATTTAAATCCAAGTTGGCAGCTTGGGAAAACATCCACAGTCAAGGTCATCTACATCTTCAACATCTTTGAATTCACAAGTGAGTCATCTGCCTCCTTCACTGAGTGAGTCTGCTGTCCTCACCCCAGAAACATGAAGCATTAATACTTTGGTTAAGCTTAGAGATGAGTGACACCTGCCTGGGCCGACTGCAAACTTGCCATGTATGTCACCTGCAATGCCAATCCACTACTACATTTCTGGTGACAGGATCTATCAGCTCATTAGAGTTGCTTTAACCAACTGGGAAAGTCACAGAAAAGCTGTGGAAGAATTCTGCCTCCTGAGAAGCAGATATCCTTGGCATGGCACTGACTAATAAGAAGCTAGGCATTCATGAGGGTAAAGAAATGCACGGTGTTGGCGCAGATGTTCCTGTGGATGAAGATGAACTCGGGTGAAAAGGTTCAGCAGTTTGATACATTCGGGGGCTGCACCTCTCACCTCTTTTCCCTCTGCAACTTCCTCTCCTCCCTCTTTCTCTCTCCTCTGCTTCTTTCTTTATTTCTCCTCCCCCACTCTTCTCCTGTTCCCCTCTCTCTCCTTTCTCTCTTTTTAAAGTTTTGTGTATTTATACATTTTAGGCAGGCTTTTGCTGCTTAGTCCAGGCTGGCCTTGAGTGGCTGACCTTCCATTCACCTTGTGTTCCACACAGAGCTCAAACATGCAGAAATCCTGGCCTAGCCCCCGTGGCACTGAAATTGGAAGCCTGAGCCACCACACCTGCTTTACCTCATTCTCCCTGAATGGAAATATCTCCTAGTAGCTGAAACTGGAACCAGTGTGTTAATCCGAGTAACAAGGTGAAGCCACAGACCCTACATTATGGGATTTGAATCCCATGAATTAATAAAATAAATCTTTAAATGATTGTTTAAATCTCACATGGTCCACTTTGGCATCTTTTTGTTTTGTCATCACAGCCTGAAGACCTAAGTCAGCTTGGGTGAGGACAAAGGCTCACTTGAAGCAGTCATAGGAATTGGTAGAGAATATATATATATAATGAGTTTGGATCAAATCCATCCACTCCTTACTCTCCAATTCCTTACCTATCTTTTCACCACCACTTTCTCCTCCAAATGCCTGCTGAGTGATTTACCTGTATGTATATGGTGTGGGACTCTTTACTGGAGCATGGATGTTATGGGATATTTGTACACTGTGTGAAGATATATTGCTGTAACTGAATGGCTAATAGCTAGGCAGGAGGTATATACAGGATTTCTGGGGAGAGAAAGGAAGAAGAGGAGGAATCTAGGCATGCAGGAGATACTGGAGGACATGGAGAAGAAACAGAAGGCACAAGATGGAAGAGAGGTAAAAAGCCATGAGGCAAAATGTACATTAAGATAAATGGGATAATTTAAGTTCTAAAAGCTAGCAGGAGAAGCCTAAAATATAGGCTGAGCTTTCATAATAAATAATAGGTCTCCATGTCATTTTTAATGAGCTGGTAGCTCAAAGAAAAATCCTTCTACACATGATTAGACTCTCAGGAAACTGAACCCCCTTTTCCCAGAAAGTCAACTGCCCACATCTCCTCAGTGGAACTTATTCTCCCATCCATGCTGATATTTTGATTTGTTAGATCTTATGCAATTCTTGAGCATGCACTCTTAATTACTGTGAGTTCATATCTACAACCGCACTGTCAAAAACATGAGATTTTAAATCAAATTGTTGTGAAATTCACCTTCTGTTTTGTGACCATGGGTGTGTTTCCTAGTCTCTTCAGCTCTTGATATGCACAGTGGGGATTATAGCACAAAGGTAGGCAGCCTTTAGTAGCTCCTGGTCTGATGTGTTCACAATTTGCCATACAGAGTTCATTGTTAGGGAGGATTATAACAGCAAATTTTCTCAATGTCAGTCAGTGAACCCATAAAAGTCTTGCTTTTATGTTTTCTATAATCTCTGTATAGAAGATTCTAGATAGGAGTTAGCTTCTACCATAGTCTTCACCATTTCCTAATGGGTTCAAGATTTCTGTCATTGTCAAAATGCATGATGGCCTGTATACCTATGCCAAGGTCCTAACTTTCCCAGACTACAGTGTGGTAATATTTTGTGTGTCCTTTAATCAAGAAAGCTAGCCTAGCGATCAGAAGACAGAGCCAGCCACAGAGTTAACCATCAAGGGTAGACAGTGGTGGCACACACCTTTCTTCTTAGCACTTGGGAGGCAGAGACCCATCTGGATCTCTGTGAGTTCAAGACCATCTTAAACTACATGGGATAAATGCAGTCCAAAGGAGAAACAGAGCCAGGAAGTGGTGGCATACACCTTTAATCCCAGCACTTGGGATCTCAATGGCTTTGCTCTCATCTCAGCACTTGGGAAGCACACATATCTTTAATCTCAGCACTAGGGAGGTGGAGACAGGAAGTGATATGGCTGGGCAAAGAAAGGAATATAAGACGGGAAGAGACAGTTCAGCCTCTCTTGCAGTTTCCCTGCCCTGCACCTTCCCTTCAGCTGAGGATTCAGAGGCATTCAGTTTAAGGATTTGTGAAGACAGGATCTACCCTTTCTGCCTGAGGACTCAAGAGTGGTGAGAAGTTTCCATAGTGACTTGTTCTTTTGCTTCTCTGATCTTTTAGCATTTACCACTATATATGACTCCAGATTTTTATTATAAAACCCATTAGGATTTAAGCAACACTGCACACTGATATTAAATACAGAGATTAAAAGTTTTGTTGTTATAGTTTCTGACCTTGAAATAATCACAAGAACTAGTATTTTTGACCTCTTACAACATGTCAGACACCAAGGTAATCATGAAGGATCTATATTGTTTTTCAGTTGAAATATTTCTTACAACTTCAGTGTATAAAATGCATGGAAACTGGGGCTACTTCCATTGTGACCAGCAAGAATGTTTGGCAGGACTGTGGTGGTCAGTGTTGCCCAGTTGCTCTGTCTCTCTTCATGACATTTGCAAGGCCCTCTGTGGACCTTGTGAGTCAGTTAGAAAGCTGCCATATGTTGTAGTGGTTGATTAGGGTAAGAGGTCAGATTAAGAGCAAGAGGGTAAGTCATTGTCCACTTATTTCAATATGTTAGTGTCTTAGTCATTGTTCTGTTCCTGTGAAGAGATACCATGACAACGGCAACTTTTATGAAGAGCAGCATTTGATTGGGGCTTGTTCACTGTTCAGGGGGTTAATCCACTATCATGGCAGGGAGTATGGCAACACACAGGCAGGTGCTGGAGCAGTAGAGTTACATCATACTGATTGCAGGCAGTAGGGAGAGAGACATAGTGAGAGAGGGAGGGGTAGAGGATGAGGGAGAGGGAGAGAGAGAGAGAGAGAGAGAGAGAGAGAGAGAGAGAGAGAGAGAGAGAGAGACTGGTCTTGGTATGGGTTTTTGCAATATCAAAACTCACTTCTAGTGACACACCTGCAACAGGCCAAACTTACTCCAATAAGGCTTCACCTATTTAAACAAGGCCACACCTCCCAATCCTTCCTATACAGTTCAACTGGGGACTAAGAATGAAAATATTAAGACCTATGGAGGCATTCTCATTCAAATCACTACAATTACAAGGAGCCAAAGTGAGGAAGGGAGGGCAGAAAAGGGAGAGAGAAGAAGGAAGGGGGAAGGGAAGAAAAAAGAGAGGTAGAGGGAGGGAAAAAGGGCACCTGTTCTCTCAGCCATGAAATAGAAGTCTCAGTGGATCAAACACGTGTGGATGGAGGCATGTTAGTCTGTTAGAATCCCCCCAAATTAAAAGCTCTTGCGGTTTATCTTGAACACAAATTGGATTACCTGGAACATGAATCAGGTTGGGGCTGACTGTTCCTAGCGAAGATGCTTCCATCCCTAACCCTAACCCTAACCCTAACCCTAACCTTTATAGACATACAAAGGAGGAAGCTCCCAAGGGGAGAAACCTAAGCTTGGAATGCTGTCTGAACGTGGACATGGCCAGTGGGGTTGAGTAAAGGGTCTTCGAGTCTGTTACTTGGTTTATTTAGTCCTGTATGGTTCAGGTCCTCAGCTGCAGCCTCTTTAAGGCACTTTAAGGTTTTTGTTGTGCCTCAAAGCTTGGGGCAGTAACAGCTGTTTTCCCAAGCTAAAGCCCACCAAAATATCTGCCTACAGTTGGCTCCTGAGGAGCACACCTCCCTAAGATCCTAATCTATAGTCTGATACCTCCTTCCTGTTTGAGTATAGCTTGTGAACCACTGGTAATCTTGTTAGGGTGTCAGAGTACCTTATGGAGGAAGGATATAGTCATTAATCTCTTGGATAAATGGAATTGAATAATAAGCAGGTTATGTTTACCCTTAATTGGCTTACTAAATTTACTTTGCCATATCAGTTGTTTATTTACTTAAAGGCATTTTATTTATTGTGGTTGTGGGAACCAAGGTAGCTTTACAGTTCTTGTATTTTTGCCATTTACTGTGTGTCTAAATTTTTGTGGCTCATTCACAAATTGACCTAAATAAAAACTGCCAATGCCTTTGTATAGTAACACAGCTTGAAAATAAGAAAGTGTCTGTAAACGAAAGTGTCAATTATTGTTTATAGTCAATTTCACACTTGCCTGGAGAGTAGAGGCAGAGGATAAGCATAGCAGAATAGCGTCAGTTTGCCTCTCAGATCATTGCTGAAATTGGTTATTTTATAGCATTTTTATAGCAACAAAATGTACGTAAGATCATTTTCATTAGTAATGATTTTTATACCTCAGGATTCCAGTGAGCTTGTTTGAATAAATGAGTGAATTGTTTTTAGTAATGGAAAAGAAATGAAAGAAATCTAGAAATAGTTTTTGTGTGTAATATTCCACATCTAGCATTTGCATAAAGATAACATTTAACCTGAAGAAGACCCTGACCCTGAACTTGCTTGAATCTTATTGTCAAATGACTTTTTTGCTGATTCATTATCCTGTTTCAGAAATAAAACCATCATGTTGTCTAAAATTAGATTTTGTAAAGTCCCCTGTCTGCTACTTCCAATCATGGACAACTGAAGTTAAAATGGCATATCCAAACAGTATAATAAAGTTTCTGGAGTTGATGACAACATGTCTAAGTAGCTGTGGATGACACGTGGGAGGATGTAAGCAACCCCTGCTATTAGATTCTTTTCTTGTGTATTTCCTCTTCTGAGATTTTTTTTTTTTTTTTTTTTTTTGAGACAGGGTCTCACAATATAGCATTGGCCAGCCTGGAACTCACTATGTAGACCAGGATAGCCATAAACTCAGAGAGATTTGCCTACCTTTCCTTCTCTGATACTGGAATCAAAAGTGTGTGTCACTATGCCCAGCGTGGTTGGGAATATTAAAATAATTTAGATGCTTTAACTAATTTTACTTATTTTTTTTTGTGTGTGTATGTTTATGTTCTTTATCAAGTGAGCTATCACTCTGTCTTGATTATGCATGCTAATAATTCCATGCAAGTTTCTCGTTCTAAAAAATGAAACCCATATTAGAATTGTTGGCTTCTATGGAATGCTGGGAAGCCACTAGCAAGATTTCGTTCCTTCAGGTACCCATGGGTTGGAGCCATTGCCCAGTGTTTTATGCCCAGGAAATTCTAATGTCTGTGGAAATTCTAGCCACTATGCTTCCTCAGAAACAGGTAGTATTAGAAAAAGGCAATTTGGGACTGACATTCTCAAATAGCTGGTTCTTTGATTTCCATGTTGCTTTTTCATTTATAATTATCACCAAAGAGGAAGCTTGGGTACTCTCTGGGTCCTGCTTTGAGACTGGGAAAAGAAAGGAACCTCTAAGGTGACTGAAGACACTGCCCTCCTGCAGGATAGGACTGACATTTATTTTCAAGGTAGAAGCATTAAGTTTAGTTCCTGAAAGACAATCATTAGCAAGCTTTATAAAGTGAAATTCAAAGCAACTCAGGAAAGCTGGGAAGGTTGAAAGATCATCGTTTTAGAAAAGCAAGAGTGAAGGGCTGGGGAGGTGGTTCAGTTGGTGAAGTGCCTTTACACAGGCTTGAGGAGCCCCATTCAGAACCCCAGCACCCATGACCGGCATGTGGTAGTCCACAGTAGTAATTCCAGAGCCCGGAAGGTAGATACAGGAAGATTCTTGCTGAATCAGTGAGCTATGGGTTCAGTGAGATACCCTGCCTCAGCAGATGAGATGGAATGAATTGCAGAAGATACTGGAAGTCAATTTCTGGCTTGCACAGGAACAAAATATACATCTGTATGTACACTCTCATGTGCTCAGGCACACACATGTGGACATAATATACTACACACATACAAATAAAACATTTAAATACAAGAAAGGCAAGTTCTTTGTGTCAAGCCGAGAGTTACAGCTGGTTGCTAGGCTAGATTCTGTAACTGGGGAAATTATAAAACTGTGAAGTGTTCGGAGACATTCAGGAACACTTTCCTGTCAGATGAGAACACTCCACCCAGGGAGAAGGAGAAGAGGCCAAGCAGAGAATGAGCAAACCTTCAAATGTTGAAAGATATAAACTTGACCTTTTTTCTCCAACTAATGGCAGGAAAATCCAATTTGATGAACCCAGAGGCATCTCATCTAGCCTGTTACCATTCTTAAGAATCTCCCAGGCAACATCTCCCAGCAGGTGATCACTCCAGTCTGAATTGTCAGCCTGTGGGGCAGCATCTGTGAGGCACTTCAAGGAAAACTGAAGCTTTTAATGAATGGAGACTACTGAGGCCTGCTGTGGCGCCCTGATCTTTAAAGCCAAACGGATTCAACTGTCTTTTGACTTCTTGAGGGAGGACAGGATGCCGAGTACTCTCAGAGAGGCTGTCACATTCCTTACAAGGTTTCTTCAGGATAAGCCCAGCAGCAGTCGCTTTCCTTCCTGATGTGATAAAACACCAAACCAAATTGACACACAACACAGAGAAGACTCTCCTTTCACGGGGACCATTCTGTAATGGACAGATACAGTGGCAGGTGGAGAAAACATGGTGAGGACCAGCAGGGCAGCAACTCACACTGCATCCTCAGGCAGGAAGCAGAGAGAGATGTATGCATAGCACTTTTTATATTTTTAATCTGAGGATCTCAGCCCAGAGAATGGTGCTGCTCATACTTAGAGTGGTCCTTCCCACTTCAATGAACCCAACCAGAAACTTCCTCATGGATGTGCTCAGAGTTGCTATGGTGATTCTAAATCGGAAAAGTTTGACAAGATTAATTAACCCACCGCAGGCACGAGTATCCCCTTCTAGAATCTTCTGCTCTGTATAGATGATGCCGCTATCTTTTTGATCCCCTTTCTTTAAACATATTTCAGTACACCCATGCCTTTATAAAGCTGTGTCAGAGATCTGGGTGTGCTATTGTTACCCAGACACTAGACTACCCCGCATCTAAAACTCAGCCATTGCTTTCTTCATTCTGCACTCAAGAATTCATTAAACAAAAGGGAGAGAATGCACAGAAAATTGGGTTGAACTTTGGCTTGCCTAGTGGCTTTTTTATTTTTTTAAGAGTTTACACACCAACTCATTACTTATTCATTTTGGAATATTGCCACTACCCCCTCCCGCATTTAACTCATATTGTGGTTCCAGCCCAACTCCCTTTAAATGTTTTAAGTATTTGTTCACCATTATTCTTTTCAAACTTAGTCTTTTGTGCAAGATTTCTAAAAGTTTAGAAGCCATAGAGTACAAAATTACAGTTGTAACCCCTTTCAATAGCCAAGGGGATACATCTTTTTTTTTTTTTCTGTATAGGAGACTTATTCTAGAATCTACACAAAAATCTGTAGCCTCCCCACCTAACATCTTACCTCTGGATGCCTGAAGTGCAGATCCTAGTGCTGATTAGAGACCTCCACTTGGATGCTTCATGCACAATGCAAACTGTCCTTGAACTCTTGATTTCTAATCCAACCCACTGACAGGGTCACTGTTTCTTAGTTTGGTGTAGGGCACCACCATCTGGTCACTTCTAGAAATTAGAATCCCAGAAAAAAAGAAGTCACACCCCACTTCCAGATCCAATATAGAAACTGCTCTAAAAAGTACTTGCATATTTTCTCATTCTTACAAATTCCTTTTTAACCTGGACCATGGCTTAGAATGCCCTGTCTGGAGAAGCCCAGCTCACTTGTGTAGCTGCATCTCACTGTATCCTCATCTGTGCTGGGCACACTGGCCTTTCAGTATTTGAGCATGTTGCTCTGCTTCTCCTGAAACTCCTACACCCATCAATCTGCCTGTCAGATAGATTCCCGAGGCTGCCATGGTATCTGCATTTAATTCCCACCAATATTCATGACTCTGCATCACCATCTCTTCTTGGGCGGGCCTTTCTCAGTCTCTTCCTTTTCATTCCTTCCCTCCTCTAAATCACTGCTGATGCTGTCATGGGGCTGCTGTGCCCATAACACTTCCTAGCAGGCTGGAAATGCAATTTCATATTTGTTTTAGTGACAATGGAGTCAATGTGTATTCCACAGTGAGTTTGATGGTGTTTGAGTTTGCTCACTGTTAACCCTTGCCACACATTTGATCTTCTGTGTTATGTTTATATCATTTTAATAACTCTTTCACAGTACATAATGTGTTGGCTGTGTAACCCTGACAACTGTGGATGAAAGAACAAGTGGAGATTGGGCTCTGTTCCCTTGTTGCAAACTTGTCTACCCTTTGAAGACCAGAACTACCTTTCTTTATCCAGAAACATGCAAATGAAGCCCAGGCTGCATTTTCTCCTTTCAGTTCAATTAACTTGAAACCTTCACCATTGAAATGAATAAAAATACAATTTTATGAAATAATATAAAAATACTTCCCCTTACCATGTATAATGAAAATCATCACTGACATATGTGCACATATATATTATTGTTATGACACTGACTGAAGGTACATTATGTATAATAAGAATGCATAATTGCTTATGTATGTCTATCAGCAATTTATATATTTTCAAACCATAATTATCAAAGTGTCATTTTTCTGAAATCAATGCTCAAGGATACAATGCTAGGGCACAGAAGCTGCATGTTTAGTTTCATAGGAACCTGTAAAACTGTACTGTAGGATGGCCAAAATTTTTTATATTCTCACCAGTGATACAGGAAAGATGGATTTTTATCTCCACTTGGATGACCTTTGATACTGTCACTACTTTTTACTTTGGCTATCCTGAAACAAATGCAGATTTATCTTGGTAACCTTAATTTGCATTTCTTTAAAAGCTACTAAACCAAGTATCTTTCTCCTGACCACATTTACCATTTGGTTAGTCCCATTGATTTTTTTGTATTATTTTTATTTCCTAATTTTGGACTATCAGTGTCTTTGGATTCTCTTTGTATACTTTCAAGATTAGTCCATGATCATGTGGCTTATAAATATGTTCTCTATGTTTGTTGGTTTTCTCTAGATATTATTTTTCTCTTCCTTTCTTTCTCATTTTTTTCTTCTTCCTTCCTTCCTTTCTCTCTCTCTCTCTCTCTCTCTCTCTCTCTCTCTCTCTTTCTTTCTTTTTCTTCAGATTGACTGTGTAGCAGAGGTTGGCTCTGAACTTCTCCTCCTGCCTCTACATCCCACCTGCTGAGATTAAGGGAATGGGCTACCTACCATATTTAGATTTTTTTTAGTATTTTAAAAGAATCCTTTGTAAAGAAATTTAATGAAGTCCAGTTAGTTATTTTCCCCATGAACTCTGCATTTGAAATTAAGTCTAAGAATTCTTTGCTCAACTGTAAGTTATGAAGATTTTTGTATACTTTTTCTCCTTAAAACTTTATAATTTTATGTTTAATGTTTACATCTGTGATTGATTTTGAGTTAATGCTTGTGAAAGGCTTAAAGTTTGGCTTGAGAGTTACTTGATATGTTTAGGCATCAAATTGGACCAACACTGCTCATTGACAAAATTTCCATTGATTTATTTTGCATCTTTCTCCAGACTCAGTGGGGTGGGTGTGCACAGCTCTCTTTCTAGGCACTACTTATTTCTTTTGAATACATTGTCCTCTTAGCTGTGTGTTAAGTGTTGGCATCAAGTAAGATGATACCACCACTGTAAGAAGTTATAAATAAAAAATACCACACACTGAAATTAAGGATATAGTTGTTCTTTGGTGCTTATCTTGTGTGCCAATGACCATGTCAGACCCACTTCTTAGCTCTCCAGCTTTTTTGTCTTGCAGATGCCCAGCCACCACAGTGCAGTCTTCTAGTACATGTGCTGTGCTCGTTAGTTTCGTGAACTGGATGGAAACTTAGGCATATGTGAAAGAGGTACTCTAGTTTAAGATGTCCCATGTCTGACAACTGTCTCCATCCTAGTTTGGTTTTCCGTTACTGTGATAAACATCACAGTCAAAAGCAATGTGGGGAAGAAAGGATTTATTTCATCGTAGATGATACAGCCTGTCATCAAGGGAAGCCAGGGTAGGAGCTCAATGCAGAAAGCTGAAGGCAGGAACTGCAGCAGAGACCATGGAGAAATGCTCCTCACTGGCTTGCTTCCTTAGGCTTCTTCCTCTGGTTTGCTCAGCTATCCCTCTTATAGAGCCCAGACCCACCTCTTAAAGGATGGAACCACCTATAGCAGACTGGGTCCTTCTACATCAATAAAGACAATACCTCACAGACATGGTCACAGCCCAGTCTGTTGGAGTTAATTCCTCAAGTAAGACTCCTTCTTTCTGTGTAAATCTAGATTTGTGTCATATTGATAAATACTAGCCAGTACATACCCCTTTTTTCATCAATGGAATTCTGAGGTTTCTGAGATCTTTGGGTATGGTATTGTTTCGTATCTTACACATAGTCGGCATTTACTATATTCACACACACACACACACACACACACACACACACACACACACATATGTTGTACAAATAAGCTTCCTGCAATTCACAGGGTCACCTACCTTTATATTTAATAAAGCCTTATTTTGCTTTCCTTCTTGTTGTTTTTGATGAGTTAATTAATCTACATGCCTAAACCCTCATTTTTTTCCCTTGGAGTACAGTACATTTAATCCATTTATAACAATTTTCATTTGTTTACAAGTTCAAGAAAATGATGTCTTAGTACAGATTGAACTGGGATTTAACGAATGTCCTTGCCCAATGCGAGGACACTAACCACCTTTTCACTCCGATGAAGGGCTTATTTGTCTGATTTCATTTAGACTCTTAGCAGGTACACAGAGTGCTCAGAGAGTGCGGGGGAGCAGGCCTTTGTAGTTTTCCCCTGACACCAGTGACAATTAAAGTTCTGGAAGCCGTGCTGCAACCCTTTCTCACAGTTCCTTGGCCTTGCTTGTCCTTTTTCTGAGCTTAGGCATGGTTGAAGAATTTCAATGTCAATTTTGTAGTATGTGCTTGCCTGTATACCATATTTTTTTCAAGACTGGGTTATCATATACAAGAAAAAAATTTTTAAAAACATTTTAGAAAAGATAATTAATACCTGGCAGGATGTACAAATGAAAAGGAGAACAGCTGTGAAAGGAGAGACTCTGTGACTGAAAGTTAGTAAGGGAAGGACTAAGTGACAGTCACTTCTGAATGCCTAGGACAGCAGCTTGTAAGGATTCATGTAACCTAGGCATACTTATTTCCAACTTTATTGAAGCTTATTATTCTTCAAATATGTGTGATCAAAAGTTAATACCTAGTTTTTCTAAGAGACACTGATGGCATAGATGATAAAATTTGAGTTGCCCTCCTGGTTTACTAAAATCTTATCAATACAGTAATATTCATGAAGGAATAATAGAGGTATGAGAAAATCACAGCCTAGGCATGCTCCTCTAAAGAGATGTTCTCTGTCTTTCAAATTAAACCAAACAGTTCAGAAGTAGTTTAAATATCAATTTTTTTTTACATGAAGATGGTTCAAGAAGTTTGCCAAGTATATATCAAGTCCTCAGTATAAACTAGGACATACAAGATATACCATGTGTACAATAAAAGCATAAGATACATAGAAACAAAAGGTTTTCTTTTGGAAGAAAAAGCTAGAAAAGCTAAAGTTCCAAGAGCTTAGAATGTGAAATTTCAAGTATCATCAAATTAAAAACAAGGATGAAAATTTTTTAAAAAGAATATTTAGTTTATTATCAATTCTTTCTTTATGTGTGGTCATGTTCACATGAATACTATGGAGTCCAGAGAGGGAGTAAAATTCCTTGGAGATGCATGTGAGCTGCCTGATGTGGGGGCTGGGAACTAAATTCAGGTCCTCTGAAAGAGCAGTAAGATCTTCTAATTGCTGAAGTCATCTCTCCAGCCCTGAGATTAGATTTTCTAGAAAAGAACTGGCTTTAATAATGAACTAAGTGAAATTAAGCAACAATGCTCATTTTAAATTTATCATCCATATTAGATTTATTTATACATAATCTTCCATTGGTATCAGAAAGAATTGATTCTAGGCACACCATGGACACTGAAATCCCTAGATGTCCAAGTTCCTTTTATAAAGTGATGTCTTTTGCATTAACCTACATACCTTCTTATAATTTTTGCATCATATATTATAATAACTAATATATGTAAATTCTATGGAAATAGCTTTTATATTTTATTGTTTAGGGAATAATCACAAGAAGAAGTCATGTATGTTTAATATAGATATGACTTTCTAAAAATGTTTTCTGTTCACAGTTAGTTTAATCTCTTGTTGTGCAACTTGGAGCCACACAGAATGCTATTTTTGAAATCTTTGTTATAAGCACCTAAATCAATCACTGTAACAAGAACTTTACTGTTTAGGCTGTAATTTTATGTATTTATTTAGGATCTTCTAAATTGGAGGGTTTTTTTTTGTTTTGTTTTCAACTTGGTTACCAGTATTACAATTTGTATTTCAAATAAGTTTGAGTTAGATGGCAATATATTGTTAAACTTTATTGAATGTGTGGCATTAATTATTTGGTAGGTAAGACAGCCTAAGTGAATGATATCCCATTCCTTGATCATCCAATTAGTGCCAAGTAAGAAATCATCTGAAGAAACAAATTTATTTATCCAGTCAATAATTTAATGCAGAGTTATGCACTTACATAGTGTGAAGAACCAAAAATAAATAGTTACAGTGGAATGTCTTCTATATTTTAGTATCCAGGACAGCAGACAGATGAATGCTTTATTAGTCAGTTATTCTGTACTGTAATGAAACACTTAAAATAAGTTATAAAGAGAAAAGGTTTTGTTTGTCTTACAGTTTTTGCAGTTCTGGCCATGACTGGTTAAACCCTTCTCTCTGACATGCTGAAGGCAGCACATTGTTATGGAACAGAACTGTTAGGGGAGCAAGATGGGTTCTCCTGCAATCCCTTCAAGGGCACACTCCCAATGACCTAAAGACCTACCCAAAGGCCAACCACCTCTGAATAGTGCACCCTGAGGGTCATGCTTTAACATGGATCCTGGAGGCTGTTCAACATTCAAAGTATAGCATCTGTGCACATAAATAATTACGGAAGAGTGAAGTAGGTTACATAAAGTTGTGTAGAAGAGTCTGGCAATCCAAAGGATGAAGAAGACAGAGAAGTTTATGCTACTATAATTCATCACAGACTCCAAAGTATACTTTGGAATGAAACTACCGCAGCAATACACCAGCTTGTGTAGATTGTGGGACTTGATCTATGAAACCCATTAGAAATTTGTAATTTGAGTGTAAAATATCTTGGAAGGTGGTGTTGATGATGAGGTTGGACTAGCAGATGGGTCTAAATGTGTTTCTGGGAGCTGTTTGTGTTTCTGAAGGAATTTCAGTAAGTGAAAATGAAGGAAGACATAGGATGTAAGAGGGAAGCTACCAATCTCTTTACCTTTCAAATAACAAGATTGCAAATTCAATATGTATGCAAGTGTTGTATAACTGGTCCTGGGACACTTATTTTTAAGTACTCTGGGTGATACAGGCAATGACAGGCTACAAACAGAGTTTACCAATGTCCAACTTGTCAGGCCAGTGTGTTTAATTTGATTTGCCTACAAGAGTGAGAGTGAAGAATTTCTTATGGGAACATGGGTGAGGGTTGCTCATAAGAGCATTGTAAAGGGTTGCCTACAGGATCATGGGTCACCAATGAACAGTTTGGCCACTCAAGAAGACGTTTCTTTTCATCTAAAAATTGTTAAATGCTTATACACCTTTGGGGTAGAGTAGTCTATGCTCTTATGAGCATTGCTTCTCCCCTCCCCAAGAGCATATTAGTGTCTCAGTATTTGAAGTCTCTTTGTCTCTTTTGAATAACCATCCTCCTTTGATCAATGACTGAGATGGAAGAGGAGACAGTGGCAAAGTGATAAAGAACTCCAGTGTCCTAAGCATGTTAGAAAGTGGCTTCATTTTTTAGATAGGCATGAGGGACTATTTTGGTAGCTTCAGGAGAAAAGGCTTAGATTAGAGCTTGAATAGTGTGTTAGGGAACACAGCTGAGATCTCTGCAAGGTTAACCCAGGACTAATATGAAGTAAACTTGGTTAATTAGTGTGCTCTGTGGGTACATGATCTACATGTATTCTTGGCCTTTGATGCTAGTTGCCATCCTTTTGGCCAAGGTCTACACAGGATTGGTGAATCCCAGTTGAAGAACTGAAAGCAGGTTTGCAGTAACTGAAGGTGAGTCTAGGCAAATGAAGAAATGATTTGGAGAAGGAGGCATTTAAATCCAACATGATTACCGATAATGGAAAAGGAGATGAAAGGTACCAAGACTCAACTGAAATCCTGCACAGAGATAAGAAACACAGTGATTAGGTGAGCCAATGTAAAATATCATTGATGCTTATGTAATTTATAGGGAACTGAAGTTATGGATAACTGACACAGTCCCACATAAGGGGTCACAGGATTTGGTCCTGTTCCTGCCTTGCTGAATAGTTATATGACCACAATTGAACTTGTCAATCTCTTTGAGATTCAGTTTCTACCATTGTAAAATAAGGCTGAGGAATGAGTGAGACACTGGTTGAAACCTTCGAAGGTTGTTTGTTGATAGGTACTCACAAACTATCAATTGTAAAACCAAGTGTGATGGCTCATGGAAGTAATCCCAGCACTTCGGAGGCTGAGGGAAGAGGACTGTGCAATTGAGGTCAGTTTGGGCTGTACAACAAGACTTTGTCTCAAACAAAACACCACTACTAAAAGTTTGTTAAAACTGAGGTTAAAACTAGAGGCATAGTTCAGTGATAGAGTACATCTAGCATGCTCAAGGCCCTGCGTTTGATTCCTAGCATGCCCCCCAAAAAGAACTTTAAAAAGTAAAAAAAAAAAAAAAAAAAAAAAAGTGTACTTTTGCATTCTGAGCCTGTGAAGCATGTTTATAGATTTGAGTCCATTAAAAAAACCATTAGTATTTATGGGGAGAAAGTATTACAAATTTGGTAACTTTAAATAGGAAGCATTGCTAACAAATCAGTTCATCGAAAATATGATTAAGCTGTAAAGAAGTCTGTGCTGTTTGTACTCACACCCTCAAATGTATATGGCCTGTCCATGATGTATCCATCTCCACACACACCCTGTGCAGTAATATGTTCCAGACAGATGCTGATTGCTTCAAAATCTCCTTTGATTTAAAAGCATGCAGTGAGTAATTAGATATTCCATCTGGATGAGCTCAGAAATTCATGAATCTAATCAGGACTGCTTTTAGGTAGCATACATGGAACAAAGCCTGCTTTAGGATGACACTCTCACATCTGTTGGTACTCATAGTCCAGCAGAGAAATCCGAAGAGTCCCATTGTGGGGAAATTCCATTAAATCTTCGGTGTAGATGGAAAGTCAGAGGGAGCATTATGGTCTGGAAAATCAGCTCTGCTTAAGACAGACAATGACTAGAAATATCTTACAGGGAAGTTTGTGTGGTGAAAGCTTCAAGCTTAGGTAAGGGTTAACAGGGCACGAGGAGACTAATCCAACAGTTTCCAGTGCAGGCGTGTTCTGAAATACTGAAAGACTGATCTGCCAGTTTATGAATATAAATGTACCAGACAATCATTTCCAAGCTTCACAAATGGCTGTGGCTGCCAATAAGCCGGTGGAAAATAAACGAGAAAGAAGAGCAAGAGTGCTGTTTTGTTTGCATGGTCACAGTCTTGCCCCATGAAAAATGTTGCCAAGAGCCCTGGCCTTCAGGATGCTTTTGAGATGCTTGGCTTAGGTTTCATCAGTGGTTGTTACCATGGCTACTGATGGAAAGAAATGAAACCCAAAAGGTAGAGGGAGGTAAATGGATTTAGGGGGTGGAAGAGAGTGGGAAAGCAATCTCAGTAGCCACGCATCTGGGAAGATGGAGTGCTAAAGGACTTGATCATGAGCCTACTGAAGAGCCTGTGTATTCAAGCACATTTTTGTTGTGGAACAGTGGTAGGGAGGAGGCATTTGTAGCTAGGATTCTTAAGAGGGGGCTGAGCAGAAAGATATCCTGTTTTGGGGAATACTCTAGCTAAGGAGAGGTTAGCTACTTGCTACTCTGACTCTCTGAGAGAGCAAAATTTCACCTCAGCCTTTGAATTGTAAGTTCTATGGAGGAGTAGAGATCTAGGTAAAGCTCCTTCATCAGCTGTGGTAGTGCTGTTGCCTGAGGGAAGAGACCCCCGCCCCCCCCATGGTTATGGCCACTGCAGCCAAAGCCAAACTGCCACTGGTCACTGCAGAGTTGCATATTGCTGACTACAACAGCAGTTTCTTAAAGGGAAGCTACTGGATTTAATGTAAGAACAACATATTACATATTCTTTTTCAAGCTTGGCTGGCTATTTTGAAAGCTATGGGCATCCTCTTACCTCCCCTCTCCCAGCCACCATGCTAGTTCTTTTACATGGGTACCAGGGATATCTGATAGTGGATAACAAGTGTCACTCATTTCACGTGAATCTCACTTTGAACTCAACAGCTGGCCTTGTGTGACATGACTTACTTAGCTTCTTGGATGGTCAGTTTATCAGTTAGAGGATGATATGTACTTTTGTACTGGCTAGTTTTAACTTGACTCAAGCTGAAGTTATCTGGGAGGAGGGAACCTAAATTAAGAAAATGCCTCTTCAATGTGCAAGTGTAGGGCACTTTCTTAACTAGTGATTGATGAGGGTGGGTTCAACCAGTTGTGGGTGATACCACCTCTGGGCTGCTGGTCCTGGTTTCTATGAGAAAGCAGGACAAATAAGCCATGGAGAGCAAACCAGAGGGCAGCATCCCTCCATGGCTCTGCATTAGCTCCTGCCTCCAGGTTCCTGACCTGTTTGAGTTTTTATCCTGACTTCCTTTGATGATGAACAGTGCTGTGAAGGCCAACAAACACTTTCCATGGCATTTCATCATGGCCAGAGCCCCTGTTTGAGGTATTAGAGCATCATACTTGTGCTAAGTTCTTAGTGAAGTTCTGAGCATAACAACATTCACACTAGGTCATTTACAATTTTTTGTTTGTTATAAATACTGTGTGAGTTGGTTGTGACAAACCATTGTGTATATCCCAGTGTTCCTCCAGGGAAGTGCATATGTGAATGGGTTTCATTAAAGTGATGTATTGTGGGTAATTAAATCTGCTGAAAAGACTAACTCCTGCTTATCTGTGGGAAGCTTTTGGTCCTCAGCTCAGTCCTGACTGAGGGGCAAAGCCTGTTCCATCATTGCTGGCTGCTGAATACTCACATGATCTTGACAGATGAAAGGAAGTATCTGAGGTTGGCTGTAAATAACAGTTTTACAAATTGATTCATCTTTCTTTGTCTTTCCTATTGTGATGCTTTATTTTTATTTACAAGGGCATGGACAGTGGAGTTTAACTTACCTTTTCTCTTCTGGTGTTGGCTCCTCCTCTTCTAAATCTTCTTGTGAATTAAATGGCATCAGGAGAATTATTTGTTCGAAGATATATTTGCAATCTGAAGGCCCAAGCCTCCCAGTTAGCCTGGATCATAGGTTTTACCCACTCTGCCTGCCTGCTACATCTTCTTTTTCTTTATCCTTTGAGACTCAATGAACTCAAACGAACTTGAAAGCTCAGACTTCCTGCATTAGCTTCTTGAGTCAATGGAATTATAGGTCTATGTCACTATCCTTGTAAACCTTGGCTGTTACCTTGACATAGCCCAGCACCATCTCAGGGAGTCTTAACTGGGGGATCCCTGAGATCAGATTGGCTGATGTCTATGTCTCTGATTGTCTTAGTTGATAATGGGTATGGGAGGTGCCAGCCCTCTGTGGACAGTGTACCTTATCCCCAGTTCCTCCAGATTGGTCTGGGCTTTATTATTAGGAAGCTAGCTGAGCATGAGCCAGTAAGCAACATTCTTCATGGTTTTCTGCATCAGTTGTTGCCCTGACTCTCCTCAATGATAGACTGTGACTGGAAACATAAGCCAGAATACTTCTTTCTCCCCAAAGAGCTTTGAGACAGAGCAATTTATCCCAGCAACATAGAGCAACTACAGCAGCTACCAAACTGGATTCCTTTATGTCTCTTGTTTGTTCCAGTTTTTAAAAATTTGTTTTTATTTTATGTGCATTGGTGTTTTGCCTGCATTTATGTCTATGTGAGGGTGTTCTAGAGACAATTGTGAGCTTTCCTCTGGGGGTTGAGAATTGAATCTGCATTCTCTGGAAGAGCAGCCAGTTCTCTTAACCATTGAGCTATCTCTCTGACACTATTTCAGTGTTTTTTACTAATAGGCACTGAATATAGACAGCTGAGAAGTCTATGAGATGACACTTTCCAGTAGCATAATCAGGAGCTAGAAGGACAACTTCCTACCTGACTTCAGACAATCCTGAAATTAATTTTTATATGAAAAGAAGAATGACTATAAATATGGGAAAATCCACTAATCTACTACTTTCACCAGATACCTTGGGACACTGATAAATGAAGCCTTTCCTGTCACCCACAGTACAATCAGTACGGGAGGTTCTCTGAACATCAAGACAGTATCCAGCCTGGCAGGGTCATCAGCAATTCAGGCTACTATAGGATTTTAGGGCTGTTTCTGGTTTAACCCTTTGGATTTATAAAAGGTTTCCCAGCATCAGCATAGTGTTGACAGTATCACAATTACCTGGGAATTTGTTATAAATGTGGCCTCTCTCATCCCAGGTCTAAAGAGTAGAGAAGGAGGCTCTCCAAACAATTTTGAATCATGCCAATTGTGGATGACTGACATAGCTCTGTCTACATCTCTCATAGCTATTCTTCATATACCCTGCATGAGCTCCTAATGCTATCAAAGCTTAGGAAGAGCTTTAGGTCAACTATCTTCAATCACAAATGATTACACAACAGGAAAAGTTCAGTAAAGGAACTACATAAGAGACAGGAAAGCCAGTTCACAAAGGAGAGAGAAATAGTCCACTTACTCCATTATCTACTACAATTTTAAGAGTTTCCAAGGAAACCAATTTAAAATGTCCCTTCTGTATCATCATCATTCTTATGTTTGACTTTTTCTACACAATGCCATTCAAGATAAATCACATCTCACTCAGTATTTTCTCTCATTTAGACGCATGTTGTGTGACAAGATTCTGTTGTCCATCACTAATTTACAGCTGATGAGTAGCATTTTAGAAGTTAGGTATGCTCTATAGACTAGCCTAATGTACAATTAGGAGTACAATTAGACCATTGTTACTAAGGGAAATGCTGTCTCAGTTCCAAGAATTCAACTCACAAAGCATTGGAGCATGGCACAGTGGTGTACTGGGAATTTTCTGAGCTGGGAATCAATAGTGTCTTAGCAATGTCTTCAGTGACACCAGACAAGGCAAAGGAGCTGGGAAGAAGTAGCTGGTGGCAGAGTTTCCTTCTTGGATTGAATGCCTTTTGGATGCTTTCTCTGGAAGAGTTTCAATTTTGAAAATTCTCTCTCTCTCTCTTTTAAATCACAATAAGCTACAATAAATGACCTCAGGTAGAAGTGATATTCTTATGCTTTAAAAATACTCTCTCTCTCTCTCCCTCCCTCCCTCCCTCTCTTTTTCTCTCTCTCTCTCCCTCCCTCTCTCCCTCCCCTTGTCTCTCTGTCTCTCTCTCT